>SNVD02013085.1:0-77040 GCA_013180625.2 Boswellia sacra
GCCAAACTGATTGGTAGCTTGTATACCCCTGATTATAGATAAACCAAAATGAACTGGTGCCGACCTTGGATTGTGATTTGCTTAATAATTTATAATAATGCTTCACCCTATCTAAATTTTCTAATCAAACAACTTTCTACATGCTCTAGATTGTTCCAGGTTCGAGGGAAGTTGTATGAACTGCTTATTAATTGTATTCCTCCAGAGATTGTATTAAAGGTAAGGGTTGTTGCTGTTGTTGAGTTTTTTTTTTTTTTTAATTTTATTTTCTTTTGTTTTTTTAATCTTATTTTCTAACCTCAGCTTGAATTATTATTCATCTATTTATTGTTATTGCAGCGGTTACTTTATGAATTATTGAAGAGGTTGGATGCAGAATTAAAGCATGAGGTCTGCCATTGGGCTGCATATTATGTTAGTATCAATATCCATCTTATTTATTTTTACTTCGTTGGTTTTTTCTTGTGTTGCTTTGTCAACTAGTGAAGTTTATTATTCTGCAGGAGCATAGGCTGCGACTTGGGCAAAAAGCCATATTTCACCTTGAAGGTACTTCATATCTTTCTGGTAACTATAGTGATAATATCTGCTGGTTGCAATCAAGCATTATGATGTGTGATCATCAATTAACAGATTGTTAATTGAACTTCACCAAGCTTGAGTTTTTCTTTTTGTAAGTGTTTGGCCATTAGTTATGCTCAACTATCTTGTCCCTCGATTTGGAGTTTACAAAATATATAAACAGTTCAACAAATAATGGTCGCTTTATAAACAATAATGTTTGCTCATGCCAGTGGGCAAGTATCATTGAATAAGCTCAATTAGGATATATTGAGTTGTTTCTGCAGCTCCTTTTAAAAAATATTGGAAGATTTAACAAATAATTATTTATTTACTATCTCTATTTTGGGGTTGAGCAATTTAATGCATCCATTGTTCTACTAGAATTTCATGTGGCGTGCCAACTAGCTCGTATTGTACTTATCCTGATAAATTTTTGCAGCATTTGTGGCAAAGTTTATGAGCATTTACAAGGGTTTCCTTATTGCAACATTTGGCTGAGGACTAGGCTGCGTGATCTGTTGAATGCAATGCAGTGGATCTGAGTTTGTTGTTCTTAATTCCAGTGTTCATCCCATCCTAAGATGTTTTTGTTGTAATGCCATGTGAAAAGTTTCTTTGCATAATTTCTGTGAACTAATTCTTTGCTTAAATGCTAACATCTCTTCCTCATTAGATTACTGAATTTTTTTTTTTTTTTTTGGGGTTACATATTGCTTTTGGTCATTATTTATTTCCTTTCGTTGTTTCACTTTCTCTATATAATTTTCCAAAGATTTTTTGAAGATAAATTATGAATCTTCTGAGGTACCTGGGGCCATAATAGTATTCAGTTAATTTGTGCGAGCTGAGAACTTGAGATTTGATTTTTTTAATAACTTGAGGGGACAAAATATTGTTATTTGGATGCAAAAGAATAGCAAAAGATGGAAGTTATAAGTGATATGATAATCTTCCATTCAATAAAATTGGGTCAAATTAAATAGTGTGAGATTGGTTATTTGAGTAAATTGTAGGATGTATAAAATATTCTTTCACTAAAAATTTTTGACCTTTCCTTTCTGCATTCTATTAACAACCGTGAAGGATGAATAAAAGGTTGTGCGCCTCTTCAACAAACTCGCACAGCCTTTGCAAATATCTTCAGTATCTGAACCCTAGATTTTCTTCTTTATTTATTAATTTTTCAATATAGAAGTGAGAAAATTAGTGCAAAAAAATTATTTATGCTCTTAATTTTGCATCATTGTAGGAGTTTCGCGGATAAAAACTGGTTTTAAAATTTTAGGAGACAGATTTCCAAGTTCTTTTTTTCCTCCCAACAATTTTCTATCAATTGGACAAGAGAATTACGATGGAGTTGGCTTAATGTCAAGAAAACCTATTTGTGAATAACGTGAGAGTGTCTCAAAGTGTAAGTTTATGATTACAGTATAAACAAATGAAAATTACTTTTGTTGGAGGGAGAAGATAGAATTGAAGAGATAATCACAAAAGTTACATTTATCGAATTCGGAACTCTTTTCGTTGGAAAATAATAATAATAGTAAAGTTGAGTCATTTACTAAATTCGACAAATCTTATGAGTCCTTTTTATTTTTCTAAAATAATATATTATTTTTTGTAAATTAAGTAATGATAAATATTTCCGTTTGGAAAATATATTATTCATAAATATATTATTCAATTGGGAGTATAAGGTAGAGTTTAGATATTTAAATTTTGGTACATATAGTTTTGTGAAAATAGAGTGTTTAAAGTGTAGTAAATAACCCCAATAAATGATATTTAAATTGTCAAATAAGATTAAACAAAAGACATTTGCATATGTATTTATTTTGGGAATTTAATACGTAAGAAAAGTTCATAATTAGATTGAACTGTATATCATGTATTATTGTGACTTGGCAAGGTAATTCATTGGCACATTGGCCTTATTTAACACTATACCCTACAAGGAATATTCGGGATTCTAGCCAGAGAACTCTTAACATTCTCTTTCCCACTAAACCATTGGCAGCTTACCCCCCACTCAACTCCACGATCTTGTGCTTGTGCATGCTCAGTTCACCCTGCAAAACAAATTAAATTATATTTAGTGACTTTATCCATCTTGAAACAACATATGATATTTAAAAATTATCTAATTAAATTAACAGCAAATCAATTAGCATCCAGGAAATGAAAGGT
Organism: Boswellia sacra; assembly: GCA_013180625.2. Taxonomy (NCBI): domain Eukaryota; kingdom Viridiplantae; phylum Streptophyta; class Magnoliopsida; order Sapindales; family Burseraceae; genus Boswellia; species Boswellia sacra. The sequence goes on from SNVD02013085.1 coordinate 2,752, forward strand.
TGAAGACTTACTTTGAGCAGTCGAGGTCGTGGGTCAGCGTAAAAGAACAATTAGTCCCACAAATCCCAGGAAGTTTATTAACACGATCATAGTCGAGTCCAGGGATCTTTTCAGCCCCATCCTTGATGCAATTACACTTAGTCCTCCGATCTTCTGTGGTTTTTGCAGCTGCACTGAGTGCTCTAAGACCTTGGCAACATGGTGGTGGAACTACTCCCCCCAATACACCATAACCAATGCATGGTGTTAGCCAAATTGTCACCTGTTCGCATGTTATCGTTGCCTCAACATTATGGTGATGAGCAACCAACAACATGGTCACAAGCACAGCCACAAATGCCACCTTAAGAGCTGCAAACCTAGCCATGGTGGTGATTGATGTCTTTGAAATGTTTGATTTCTCACTCTGAGCTCTGGAATTTATGAAGAGTGCCAGAATTGAGGTTAGTGCTGAAATTTTGGCTGTTAGTATGTGGTGTAAGGGAGGCTGCAATTTTTTAAGACCAAGTCAAAGAAGGCTTTTGTTGGAGATAATTTGTGGCACTTTGTGACAACTAATTAGATGATCCAAGATGATCTTGAATAATCAGCGGAGTAGGATTCCGTATTTGATTTTGGAAACTGATGTTACTGCATATTGACTTGCTAAAGAAAAGTGCCAAGAGCAAGTGGCGTGCCAACTTCTTTCACGTAGGGAGAATACGTAGCTGATGGGAAATGGATATCTAGATGTTGAAATTTCGAGGTAACCCCACGAAAGCCTATATGTTAGGAATTGTACCTTGTTACAGTAAAGCTAGCTAGATGCCAGGAATCAATTATAGAGCGACAATTGAGTTGTCCAATAATCTTTAATAAGCTACTTTTGTCAAGGACAAATATTATAAATATATAGGTTTGTGCTGTTATAATGTTACAATGCTCACTTGGGGTTGATTGTGGCTTGAAACCTCGTGTGCTTGAAATCCTATAGCTTACTCTGGGGGTTCCGGAATTGATTTGTTATTCTTATTATCCGTTATAACCTTCTCAGGATTGGTTGTTTGCATTATATATGGACATGGGCATATCTAATAAATCCCGAAAATCATTTCGTCTTTGGCTTCGTTTCGATATTTTTGCATTATATATGCTCATATGGACGTGGACATATATTCTATGTTGCTTGTGTTTTTTATATAATTTGTGGGACTATTTGCATCGGTCTTTTTTTATTGTTACACCCACTTTTTTTTTGGGTTAAATCTTTTGTTATAAAATTATCCTTAAATAAATTTACTACTGAATGCAATAAATCTAATTAACTCAAATACTTTTAACATGTAACCCACTTTAACATGTAACCCACTTTATCTTATTTTTATCTCAGTTTTTTGAACAAGAATTTGGTATATCTCAACCATCAAAGTTCTCTTCTTTGTTAATTTCCTCAAAGAAGTGTGTGATAACAATGCAAAGGATCTATTTGTGTTCTAGGGGCTTAGCTAGGAAATTTTTCCGGGTTAGGCTAGATTACTACATTAGGCAAACCTCGACGGTTTAATGAAATTATATTAAGAAAAAAAATTATTTACACCTAATAAAGGGGGGACATAATGAACCTAGGGGGGACATAATGAACCATAGTCCTTAAAATCCGTAGTCTACAAAAAATAAACATGCAATGCAAGGACAATACACTAATATTATTGAAGATGTGCTTTCCAATTCTTCAATGACTAGAACTCATCTATTACCGATTCTGGATCGATAATTTCAACAACCTCTCTTTCAATATACAAAACCAAGCAATCCTTAAGAAAGTCACCATTCATTTTGTTGCAAAGTGTTGTTTTAACAAGTTTCATACCTGAAAATGCTTGTTCTATTGTTGCTGTAGAAATAGGAAGAGTCAACACAAGACGAATCAATCTGTCAATAAAAAAAAATGTTTTGTCCTTTCTGATTCAACTAATAGTGGAACTATTCAGAAAGAAAAGAAAAATTTTGAAAAGCTGGATGACAAATGATATCAAGCTAATAATATTCTAATTGTCTTCTTAAAGCATATATCTCTTGTTATGTGAAATCCTAAGGACAAAATTTTTCAATAAGACTGCAAATATAATCAACCGTAAATGATTTGAATTGATGGATGGGATTCAAGCATGAGCTAAGAATAATTAAGGAGTTCCATTGTCTGCTAAAAAAATCTATGATCTAACTCAACCAACTGAAAATCTATAATAGCAATGAATATGTTTACACCATAAAAATGTTCCACTGAAATATAATCGTCATGTTGTTGACCAGCCCACCTGGTACCTCTCATATAACAAGCACTCATATGAAGGAACATCAATATCATGTTTTTCACAAAATTGAACAACACCCTCCATGAAAGTATTCCACCCACTTTCTCAAAGCTTTTGAAGAAGTGACTTTGTAATTGAGATAAAATTCAAAGCATTCAAGATGTCTTGGGATTTCATTTACCATACTTGACAAAGAAAATCAATGATTCCTATAACTTTGTTCATTAAACGGAAGATAGAGACAATTGAAAAGATTACTTTATGAGTCATGTTCTCAAGAATTGTAGAAAGAAAAAAATAAGAACTCCAATGAGTACTAGCTCTTTGTAAAATATGAATTTGATTAGCCCTTGTACCAGTCTCAAGTTCTGCTAAAGCTACCAAATCTATAATTTTAGCTTCTCGAGCTTATTTTAACTCACAATGATGCTTAGGAGAAGCATTAAAAAGATTGACAATACAACTTAATGTGGAAAAAAATTGCCAAACACAATGAATATCTTTAGCTACAGCATTTAATGCAAATTCCAAATGATGAGCAAAACAATGCACATAATATGCATATGGACAATCTTGAAGAAATAAAGCTTGTAACCCATTCCATGCCCCTCACATATTACTAGCTCCATCAAACCCTTGACCTCACATATTTTCAACTTGAAGATTATAATAAGCAAGAACTTCAGATATCCCATTTTTAATAGTTAAAGTAAAAGTTTCGTCCACACTAATAATTTCAAAAAATCGTTCTCTAATAAATCCATTACAAATAACAAATCTGAAAATAATGGCCATTTATTCCCTATTAGATTCATCAAGTCCTTGATCAATAATAATACAAAATTTGGCATCCCTAATTTCTTCACATATGCTATTTCACACTCTATTAGCAAGAATATTCAAGATTTCTCTTTGAATTGTTGGTGAGATATACTTGGCATAAGCTGAAGAATTTTCTAAGACAACTTTAGCAAGTTGGTTATTCATTTTTTGAAATACTTTTATGTTTTCAATGAAATTACCATAATTCAATGAATTAGTTGATTCATCATGACCTATAAAAGCAGATCCTTATTTTGCAAGCAATATAACACTTTCTATTGGAGCCTTTAGTCTCAATATATTTTGCAAGACTTGTTCTTGTGATTGTCTATCCATCACTTGTCTATATGTTGAGATGGATGTTTCAAAATTTCCCAATTAAGCATTACAACATTATGTGATGAATGAAGACCACCTTCATGATGCAAAAAAACACATCTATGTTGATTATTAACTCTTTTTTCCAACTTCTAAACCCTTCAATAGTAAATGTAGGATGTTTTGATGGATTCTTGTTAAAAAGAAAGCATGGAAAGCGAAATGCATAATCTTTTGTTTAAGAAAACTCAAGCCAAAGGAAATTTTGCATACCAAGATTGTTGAGTGTGGATATTGATTTCCATCATATGAGTGTGGATATTCTCTTAACATGGATTGATATAGTCCTTTTGTTGATATTTGCTGTTTGAATATCGTCTTGTTGATTAATGGGATATGTCCACATTGAAGAGCGTAATCTCGGATCACATTCAAAAGAAGCATGATCAAATTAAAATTCTAGTCCTTGATGCTTTGGACTATATTGCTCATCAAATATAGGAGACTTGATGGTTAACCTTGATTTACTTTCTCAGAGAAAGATTTTTTTTTTTTTTGAGTAATTGATTGTCTGACATTGTAACCTATAATAATAAAATAGCAAAAAATATCAATTATAAACAAACATATTAAAATTTTTTATATTAGTTTTATAATATCATAGTCAAAAGGAAGGTCACAATTCAACACACACACATATAAATAAATAAATAAATAAATAAATAAATAATATATATATATATATATATATATATATTATCAACAGACAATAATAATAAATTATGTACATGTGCACATTTTTTTTATTTGTTTTGTTATCCAATATGTTTGTCTTAAACTCAGTATACATTATACATTCTAAAAGGGTCCCTACTTAGACTTTCTACATTATTTGTTCAAGTTTTTTGCGTCATGGGGACCACTTCAATTAGCAGGATCACAATTCAAGAACTTGTTTATTGTTTTGTAGTTCTTATTTCTCTTCTCTCTCTTTCATTTGCTAATCTCTTAAGCCTATGTCCTCCTCCTCTCATTGTCTAGTAATATTTATTCTATGCAACTTGTCTATTGTACTTCTTATTTTATTTCTCGTTTCTCTCTTTCATTTTCTTATCTTTTATGCTTATGTCCTCTCATTGTCTAGTAACATCTCATGCCTTCCAAACTTCTTTTTGCATCAACAATTTCTATAAATAAATTCGAAACCCATTAATATTTTAAAATTCTACCATTAAGATTTGTTCATCCAACAATAATACATAGTTGAATTTTAACAAGAATAATTATTTACTAAAAAAGTAACTAAGATTAAAATATTACATACAGATGCAATCATATTAAATAATATAAGAATACAAATTGAAAGAATTTAAAAATAAAACCTTCCAAAAAATACAAAACACTAATATTCGATCATTCAAATAATTACCAAGATTTAGAGGAATAGCTTGATAATCCAAGTTTTCTAGTCTTTTGGAATTTAAAAAAAAAAAAGGAAGAAAGAAAAAGAAAACCCACTAAATAAAGCCTTAGGATTTTAACTTTGAATCATGAATTAAGTAAAAGTGAAAGTGGAAAGAGAGTTGAATAGTGCAGAGAAAAAAAAATGAGAAGTTCAATATGCAAAGTGCAAAGCAACCCGTAATAGAGAGAGAGAAGGTGTTGATTTTATTAAATATACGTGATGACAATCCTGTAAATTAAAGATGAAAAGAGAGAAATATGTATGACTATTTGGTAAATAATGATAATATTAAGGAACTTTGCAGTTTTTTTTTTTAAATGTAGGCCGGGCTGCCTAGCCCACATTGTTCTCCGGCCCTGTTGTGTTTAATTTTTTTTTTTTTTTTAAAATTTTTCGTTGTCCTTTGACGTAAGAGGTTTTAAAAAGATGTATTCAGTTGATGCTCATTACAATGGTTGTTAGAACCATGACAACGTTTATAATAGGGTTGTCAAATGGGTCACATCGCAAACATAGGGATGTCAAATAGGTCGAATAATTGCATATATAGCACAAATATGACATGAAATTATTATTATATTAACACAAGTACAACATATAATATTATATTCATATTAATTTTGAAAAATAGGGTATATTAAATTATGTTAGAGACATATGTCATCTCTAATTAATATATACAAGATCTGATTTAGTTGAGATGCTGATTTCATACCCTATATTAAGCTATTATACCAATGTAGGCTACATTTCTCTTTTCATTTTCATGGTGTATAGCTTAGCTCTATGTGTGATATTGTTGTTTCTATTTTAGTTTCTACTTTTTTCTTTTAGTAATTTCATCATTACATTTATCTAGTACATTATTGCAGTATTATTAGAAGTCAAAGCTACAACATATAGCTTCTTACATGCATGCCCCATTGCTATAAGTGAAAGATACAACATTTACCTTCTCAGACCATAATGTTTTGCAAATAATATTGATTTTGTTTTTGACTAACTTTACTAGATGTACATTTAACAACACTTAAAATGGAATTAATCATTTTATTTTAGTTGTTGAATACCAAACAAAATCCCTACAAAGAACACACCAACTTCACACAATTCAAGCGACTTCTAATTATATTTTCTCCTCATCTGAAGAAATTATTTGGTGGGTACACGTGGGTTTTCTATTTGGAAAAATTACTTAATCTTATGAAACTTTCATCTATTAGAATAATGGAGACATATACTTCAGAGATACAGCATATAGTTGCCTTGTCGTGCTGGGAAGTTGAAGGGTCAAACTTCCCTTTGCATCAATTTTTTTTTCGGAAGTGTTGATTGTATCATTTGTGTCTTTCTCATTTTAGTCTAGTTAATTTTTTTTTTCTTTTAACAGATAAACAACAACTTTGATATTGAGATGGGATAAATGGACCATCTAAACCAAAGGGTTGCCAATGTTGCTAAAAAATAACAAGATATATTAAGAACTTATTCCCTACTTGGGAATTGATATCTGGCTTTACACATCTAATTGTTCCCACCTTCAACGCAGATCCAAGGCTTAGAGCACTAAAGCAAACATTTATTGCAAAATGCATTTATCTTAGACTGATGTAATTTTTACTTAACTGGGGCTAAAATCACATTTAACCCACTTATTACATTATGATTATCCGTTCTTCATAGATATCTCACTTACCCAATTTAAGCCTTCTCTTTTTGGAGGCTCTGCAGTGTTAATCTTAGTAGTTAGAGTTGTCAATCGGGTTACATAATTAGAATGTTACAAAATTATAAAATATGAAATAAGAATTTATAAAAAAAATAAATTACAAAATATTCATGATAGTAGCATGATACGTGATAAATATTGTATAATCACCCATGTTGTGTTTAAAAAATAAAATCTATTATACTATTTATGCCCATTTGACATTTCCATAAGTAATTGATATCTTTTATCACTCACAAACATCTCATATGTGAAAATGTGATACTTGACAAGGGTTTTCTGGATAGAATAAGGGCTTCTAGACATTGTTACTACGTTTTGTTTTCATTATTTTTTTTTCTTCACATTATCCTTAATTTGATGCAGGGGGGGTTATGGCGCTTTTTACAAGGGATGCTCGTTGCATCAGTTGTTAGCACGATGATTGCAGTCTACCACCCACAGGCCACAGACACATCGGATAGAGTACCTTACTATAGCTCAAATCCTAGGTGAAACACTACCAAAAGCCAAGATAGCAGCTCTAGTAGAAATTGAAGCGAAAGAGGCTCAAGCAGAACTTGGTCCTAAATTGATAGATGATGCTGATTTCATACCCCCCAATTAGGGGCAAAACCCTTTTTTTTTTTCAAACAGCCAATAGCGACAGGAGAAACCATATACATATATAGTCAATCTTTTAATTTTTTAAGGCATTCCTTTTTTGATTTTATCATTGGAGCATTTGAATCCTGTATAAATATATCAGAAAAGAAAAATATCCAAAAACGAGAACGACAATAACGAAGCTAATAAAATTTTTTGTGAGGTGAAGATTTCATGTTGATTTATGTTTTGTGTCAAAGTGTCCAACTGTGAAAGAACAACGGATTATTTTTTTATTTGACTCTCGTGACTAAATCTAACCCCGTTTTCAATTCTAATCATAAGTGACCCCTTTTACATGCGAAGAGATAAAAATACCCTCTTTCTCATCCTCTCAGCCCAATTTCTTCTGTAGTTTTTGATCGGAGAATGACAAGCCACATATATAACACGTATAATCGTCCGCCACCACCGTCCACCAACACGTATAACTGTCCGCTACCAACACTTATAACTCTCCTCCCGTCTTCTCCTCTCCCCATCTCTCTTCATCTCTTTTTCAATCTTTCCTCTCTTCTGTTTCAGTCACTTCACCATAGATACAGATTATGAAACAATCCTCAAATCATATTCTAACTTCTAGCCGGCAAGCAAAAGAGAAATTTGATGTCATTTATCATTCCAGCCAAGGCAGCATCGTTGTTGTTCTTCCATAGCATGCTCAAAGAAAGAAATCCTCCATGGCATAGCTTGAAACGCCAGCTCAAATCCAATTCCATTTCAATTGAAACAAATCAAACATCACTGCTAGTAGAAACCCATGGAAATCACCCAGCAAGGAACACAAACCCATCAAACACCCATGGTGATAAATGCAGGAGAGCAATTTGATTAATGGTTCAGATTCTTTTTTCGTTTTTGTTTCTTGATTTGGAAATCAAACAAGGAGGGAGTGTTGTTTAGCGTTCGGTGATGGCTTCGGAGGCATGTACGACTTGTTTACATACACAGGTGCCTCCTCAATGCATTGAAAGAAAAATTGAAGAAAAATCGAAGAAAAAGAAGCCTCCATAATCCAAATACTGGTCTTTGCTGATGCTGGTATTGATCATTACTAGGATCTTGCGGTTCTTGATTGGGATTTTGGGGGGCGTGGGTTGAACAATGAGCGGGGGGGGGGGGGGGGGGGGGGGGGGGGGGGTGGGGGGGGGGTGTAGAAAGAGAAAGGTGAACGCCATCAGCAAGGAGAAAAGCTTGTCGGCGGTTGCTCTATTTTCTAAAGTTTTAGGGGTGTAATTTATTTTTTCTTCAGAAAAGGGGTTAAAATAAATTAATAATAAAATTGGAGTTAGATACAGATAATGGAAAGAGAGCGAGGTTATTTGCTGACATTTGGCTAAGAACAGTTGCTGTTGCTTTCGCGTTGTCGCTGTTTTGTGTTTTAGTGCTTCCCTCTAACCTAAAATGGCATCGTTTTGGTGGTCCTAATTCTTTTTAAAAGAACAACTGCCACAACGATCTTTTGATTAGAGAAATGTTACTCTTATAAATTACTTATACAAATTCATCAATACAAATTGACGTGGTATAATATAATTTGATAAATAAATACAATGATTTGATAAAAATATATTAATAATAAATGACATTAATTAACATGGGTGATGTGACGATCATATAGGGATGTCACATTAGTTTGTATGTGTGAGTTTATATAAATAGTTTGTATGAGTAACATTACTCTTTTGCTTATAAGTAATGCTACTCTTACAAACTACTTATACAAACTCACCAATACAAACTGACGTGGCATAATATGATTTGATAAATAAATGCAGTAATTTGATAAAAATATATTAATAATAAATGACATTAATTAACACGGATGATGTGATGATCATATAGAGATGCCACATTAGTTTGTATATGTGAGTTTGTATAAGTAGCATTACTCTTATAGTTTTTCAAGACCATATAATTTGCTTTCTAAATTATATACATTATGTTAAAATCAAGGTATTTTATTCTTATTTAATTACTTTAAGAAGTAGTGTCGTTAGTGTCAATCCTACAGTTAGAATACAAAATCCATCAGTAATAAATTACCATAGTAACAATATTAACTGTGGATAATTCTACATTAGTTTGAGAAGACTATGATCCAAATTAAGATAGATCATATATTAATTAGACGAGAGAATTTTAAAAATATATTAACTCTTTCCTTTTTATTGAATAATAATGATGTGAGCAACTTGTTGAAATGCTCATATTGTATTGTAAAATGATAGTAAATAAACAACCAAAATAGGTCCAAGAAGTTGTTAATTTCATATATAATAAGCACATTGCAAAAATAATAATTTTACATATAATACAGGTAATGTAGATTACTTTGTGAGATTAAAGTGATTAATATATATGCTCTTAATGAGAGAATAAATAAGAGATTAAAATGAAAAAATTATAATAGATATTATATATTATTTAATTAACTTATATTATACATATTGTAGATAGAAGTTACAAGACAATTAATAGAACATAGCGTTAAAAGGTTATTACTCGCATTTAAAGCTAGAGAGAAAAAACAATATACACGAAGTATAATAAAAATCATGCATATAATCCAAAACTTGAGATATAAAACTTTGAGAAATGCTACTCTTACAAAATCATAATACAAGCTCTCCCTTTCAAACTGATGTTGTAGCTGAGTTGGCACTCACACATCAATTGCCCTCTCATCAAACTTATCAACTCTTAACCTTAATTTGCTTTTACGTTATTTTTTTCCTTCTCATGCTATCAACTGTTCCTTTTTCGCATAGCATGTTTCTTCTTCCACGCTGGTTTCTTATTTAGCGGCTGCAATTCTTGATTTCTCTTCAGAGCATCAGCTTCAAGAAATTTGCTTTTATTAACTAAGTTGAGATTAGATGGCTAGAAGAAAGTAGTTTTGAGAAGATCTTATTTCTCCGGTTGCTTCTGGCCATCTGAGAGATTTGAGTCTTTTTTTTTTTTTTTTTAACAATCAGCTTGTTTATTGTTTAGTTGTAAAGATTTGAAATTGAAGAAGCATAGGTGCATATTGCTTCAATGAAATATTTAGTTTTGTAATGACGGCATAATTAAATTAAAGTTGAAAAGAAGAAAGATCAATGTGAGTTACGTACTCCAAATTAATTAAGGGTTGACGATCCTAATTAATTAATACTAAGCATCTGCACCCTCTTGAGTCTGCATGTTTGCAGCTTCTTGCAAGGATTGAGTTACATGAGAATTTGCCTTCTATAGAGAAAGATTGTAGGAATTATATTGATAAAGTTTGACGTTTATGACTTGGGGATAGGGATACCTCTGCAGTTCAGAGATATTTCTTCAAAATGTAAGGTGACAATTCTAACTTATTTTATACAATGGATTTAGATGAAGAGGGTCAATTAAATAATGTCTTACGGGCAGATGCAAGGAGTCGAGCCACATATAAAGAATTTGGTGATGTTTTCACATTTGATACAACATATTTAACTAATAAGTATGGCATGCCATTTGCTACATTTGAAGGTGTCAATCATCGTAGATAGTCAACATTATTAGAATGTGGATTGATCTCTAATGAGAATATTGAGGCATTTACATGACTTTTTAAGTCTTGGCTTGCTTGTATGAATAATTGTGCTCCTAGTGGAATAATCACTGATCAAGATAAGGCAATGCAAAAGGCTGTTGAGATGGTGTTTCCTGGTACACGACATAGATGGTGCTTGTGGCATATAATGAAGAAATCACGAAAGAAATTGAGAGGTTACAAGGAGTATGATTCTATTAATCTGCCATGTAAAAAGCAGTATATGACTTGTTGACACATGAGAGATTTGAAAATCGATGGAAGGAGTTCATTGAAAAATATAAACTTTGTAGCAATCATTGGTTACTTGGATTATATAATGAAAGGCAACGTTGGGTGCCAACATTTCTGTAAAATACTTTCTGGGCAGGATTGTTGACCATAAAACGTAGTGAGAGCATGCATGCATTCTTTGATGGCCATGTGAATTCAAAGGCTGCTTTAAAACAATTTGTGGAGCAGTATGAGAATGCACTACGAGACAAAGTGGAAAAGGAGAGTCAATTAGATTTTAGTTATTTGAATTCACAGATCCCTTGTATTACTCACTATGCTATGAAGAAACAATTTCAAGATGCCTACACAATTGTCAAATTTAGAGATTTTCAACAAGAGTTATCGACTAAAATTTCTTGTGAATTATCTTCTTCCAAGCAGAATAGTTTGACAATAGAGTTTGTAATGGACGAAGATATGATGATGGAGAGATCATTCAACATCATATTTCTTTTGTGGTTTAATTAAATGAGGTAAATTGTCATGTTAATTACAGTTGTCGATTGTTTGAGTTTAGAGGAATTTTATGTAGTCATGCAATTATGGTTCTGATTCATAGAAAATTTTTGACGATCTAGACAAGTACATTAATTTCTAAGGCAGTGGAGGAAAGATGTGAGAAGATGCCATAGCAAAGTGAAAATAAGTTATAATGGTGGGAGCATGAAGCCTAAAGCGAAACGATTTGATCAAATGTGCAACTTATTTTATAATGTAGCAGATTTGGCATCAATTAGTGAGGATAAGTGCAATATGGTGATGGAGGTGGTGAATGAACTTAGGACAAAATTTATGTTGAATGAGAGTGATGGTAGTTGTAGTAAAGAAAAAGACTTTGCCGATAAAGAAAAAAAGCTTGATGATACTTCAAAAGATGAGAGTTGTCAAATTCTTACTCCACAAGCACTTCAAAGCAAAGGCCAGCCTCCATTTAAAAGAAGACAATCTAAGGTTGAGCAAGCTGCTTGAAAAATTAAAGAAAAGAAAATCCAAAAGAAAGCAACTAATAAAAAAAAATGGAGGCAAGAAACTATATATTAGTAAGTAAACTTGTTTTACTCTTTATTACATTTTTAATTCCAATTGTTTGTGTGTATTATAGGTTTTCAATGAACCAGAAAGTGATGAAACTATCAAAGTTGACAATATATAAGCTTCGAATTGTGATGCTAACATATCCCATACATAAGAAAGTATTGTTCGTAAGGTGATCGATGAAATTTCTTTAAATGAATAAGTTTATATTGATGTGGTTCAAGATATTCATTTGCGAAACTTAACTTGTTATTATAATTGTGTTATTTTTTTATTATTATGACAAATCTTAGGATCCCAAAATTCTTCAACTTGCACCCAGAGTTGTACCTACAAATTTAATCATTGCACAGCTTTATAATCCTTAATTACAAATTTATAGTCACAGATACAAACCGGAACATCCAACTTTTTCTACGCGTATATATGAAAATAGTCTACAGGTATACTTTTTTTTTTTTTGCCAGTAAATATGTTTCTAATATGATAACAATTTATATATTACATTCTAAATTATGTCATTTTTTTGTCTACTTAGGGTCACCAATTTCTATTGAGGACTACTCAAGGTATTCCACTGTGATGCAAACTTCATCTCATAGATTACAAACTAATACACTAGAAGAACAAGTATGTATATTTATATATGAAGTTACACATTGATTTCTTTATCTGTATAATCATGCAAATTTTTTAACATAAACAAGAAAAATCAATGTTGCAACAAAAACATGGACGCGTAAGGGAAGGCTAAGCTCCTAAAATGAAAGCTTGTGGTTTTCACGTAAGTATTATTTATTACTGAAGAATTAAAATAACTTACAAATTGTTGTATCTTATTATTTTTTTTAATAAAAATGAGATATAGAGCTATAATGGTTATATCTTTTTGCAGGTTCTTAGAATCAGAAGTCTCTATCATTAAATTACAGTTTAGATTTGACTATTTGTGGTTACATTGACAATGTTTTTGTTATACTAAGGGGTTAATAATTTTGTTTTTGAAATCATTAAACAGTTATTTCATGAATAACTTTGTTATGATTGGTAATTAGAATTGAAGTATGGTACAAACTCAATTATTGAGTAGAGTGCTTAACAATTAAATTGAGTAAAGTTCTCAACATAAAAATAAAGAAAAGCTTGGTTAAAAAAGGTATTCCTCAAAATTGATGAGCTCATGCATGACAGCATGAGCCTTTCAGAATCCCTCCCATGTGAATGCATTGTTAGTCAAATTAGTTAGGCACCTCCCATTTTGAAAGTCAAAGGTAGTGGTCAAATTGATTTGAAATTGTATGCAGAATTTTTCCTATAAATATGGGACGAATTCTGCCTTGAAAAAGCATAAGAGAAACTCCAGAGAGAGTTCAGGAATTAGAACCAAGAGAGTTCTGAGTGTTAGAGAGCCTCGTTGAGCTCCAGGAAATTTAGGGGAGTTTTTGTGTAAATCTTGTATATTGATTTTTCTCTGTTAATACAAGTCAATTTTTTCCCAAAATCTGTTTTGAGTTTGCATTGCAACCCCAATAAGTGGTATCAGAGCCTCGTTGAGCTCCTGGAACGTCAGAACAGAGAGAAAAAATTCAGAGAAAATTCGTCCCCTGTTTCTGGAAAATTTCGATTTTTCGGAAAGTCATCGAATTCTGAATTTGAGGTGTTCTGTGTGTTCGTGACGTCGTGCTGATCATTCTGCAATTTTTCAGCGACCGAACCGACCACCAGAGACGCCGCACGCGCCGACCTGCTGAACCGCGAGTGGGCTTCACTCGCCTCACGCACCACACGCGTGTCTCAGGGAAGAAGACGACCCACGTCAGAGCCACGTCAGCACAGTGGATCCCATCTGCCACGTCAGCAAATTTTCGGGAAATTACATTTTGGCCCCTGAATTTCTGGGTAATTACTTTTGACCCCTGAATTTTTGAAATTTACATTTCAGTCCTTAGAAAATATCAGTTTGGCCCCTGTAGTTCTGGTGAAATACATTATACCCCTTTTAGTTTCTGAAATTTCAGTTTAGCCCTTAAGAAATTTCAGTGTAGTCCTTAGAATTTCCAAGCTTAGTATTTATTCTATAAAAAGAATTTTTGAGCCCCGGAAGAGGCTATTCCACCATTTTTGACCGTTCCGGACGTAACGGTGGGCTCGGATTTTTGAAATTCAATTTCTATTTTAGTGATTTAATTATTCTAAAATGGAAGAATCATCCGGAGCCATGATTAAATTGACTGCTACCAATTACACACTATGGAGGCCTGGGATGGAGGATCTCCTTAGTTGTAAGGATCTATATGACCCTATAGAATTTGAAGGGCAGAGACCTGAGACAGAAAAAGAGGTAGAGTGGAAGCAAATTAACAGAAAATGCATCGGGCAGATCAGACAATGGATCGATCATAGTGTCTTCCACCATGTAGCTAAAGAAACAGATGCATATACTCTATGAAAAAAATTAGAGAGTATGTATCAAGCCAAGTCAGCACAGAACAAAGCCATCCTGATGAGACGGCTTGTGAACTTGAAGTTGCGGAGCGGAACTCCTGTAGCAGAACATACAAGTGAGTTCCAGAACTTGGTGAATCAGTTGACAGTAGTTGAGTTACAGCTTGGAGACGAAGAACAAGCACCGAAGAACAAGCACTTCTACTTCTCAGTTCCCTTTCAGATTCATGGGAGACGTTAGTGGTCTCCATCAGTAATTCAGCAACCGGAGGTAAACTTACCTTATCAATGGTTAAGGATGCCTTGATGAACGAGGAGGCGAGAAGAAAAGATGTAGGCGCCAGTCAAGATGAAGCCTACATCATGGAGAATCGAGGAAGACAGTCTCGAGGTAAAGACTGGAGAAGAGGTAGAAGCAAAAGCAGAGGTAGATCGATAAACAGAAGGGGCAGATCGACAGATGGGCGGAGACCCACCTACAAATGCTATCACTGTGGCAAAGAGGGTCATATGAAGAAAAACTGTCGCAGTCTTCAGAAGCAGAACTAGGAGAGTTCACAAGCACAAAGTAGCGACGAGCCACGAGTTACAGTGGTAGAAGATGTGACCATCTGTGCAGAAGAGACGTGCTTCTACACAGCAGACTAAGGAGTAGAATGGGTAATTGACACAGTAGCTTCCTACCATGTCACTCCTTGCAGAGAGATCTTCACCACGTACAAAGCAGGAGACTTTGGGATAGTGAAGATGGGAAACAACAGCACCGCCAAAATCATGGGAATTGGTGATATTCAATTCCAAACGAACGTCGGATGCAAAATAACTTTGAAGGATGTTCGTCATGTGCCAGATCTTCGACTCAACTTGCTCTCGATAAAAGCCTTTGATCAGCAAGGCTATGAGAGTTGCTTCACCAATGGTACATGGAAGATGTTGAAAGGGGTCATGGTGGTTGCTCGAGGTAAATTATGTGATAATCTTTACAGAACTCATGTAAAGATAAACGGAGAGAGCCTTCATGTAGCAGAGCACATGGTACCTTTGGATATGTGGCATAAAAGGCTCGGTCACATGGGTGAAAAGGGTTTATCAACCCTTCAGAAAAAGTAGCTGATCACTGTTTCCAAGGATGCAGCGTCTCATCCTTGCGACTATTGTTTGTACGGGAAACAACGGAGGGTGTCATTCAGCTCCTCATCAGTGAAGAAATCAAAGTTATTGGAGTTAGTACACAGTGATGTATGCGGACCTCTCGAAATGGAAAGTCTAGGCGATAAAAGGTATTTCTTGACCTTTATTGATGATGCATCTCGGAAAGTGTGGGTGTATTTCCTCAGGACGAAGGATGAAGTTCTGGAGAAGTTCAAGGAGTTTCACGCCATGGTAGAACGTGAAACGGGTAAGAAATTAAAATGCCTTCGGTCAGATAATGGAGGCGAGTATACCTCCAGAGAGTTCAATGCTTACTGTCGGAGATATGGCATTCGACATGAAAGAACCGTTCCACACACACCACAACACAATGGAGTAGCCGAGAGGATGAATCGAACCATCATGGAACGAGTCAGAAGCATGCTCAGATTGGCTAAGTTACCCAAGCCATTTTGGGAGGAGACAGTTCGCACCGCCTGTTACTTAATCTACAGAGCACCATCGGCACCACTGAACTTCGAGATTCCAGAAAAGGTATGGTCAAATAAAAAGCCCTCTTATAATCATTTAAAAGTGTTTGGTTGTTTAGCCTTTGTACATGTATCCAAGGAGCTCAGACAGAAGCTCGATACAAGAACTGTTCTATGTATCTTCATCGGTTATGGAGATGAAGAATTCGAATACAGATTATGGGATCCCAAAGAAAAGAAAGTCATCCGGAGCAGAGATGTCGTATTTCACGAAGACCAAACATATGAAGACGCTGAAAAGACAACAATATCTACAAATCCCACTAGCAGTGCCCCAGATATTGTTGCAGATTCTACCCCAACACCAAATGCTACAGGAAATGATGAGGTACTAGAAGAAATTCCAGAAGCAGATCAGGAGGAGGAAAATGAAGAGATTACTGAGCCGGGGGAGCCACAATCACCTGTAGAAGCTGCTATACCTCCTGGAAATGAAGAACCTCAGCTACGACGATCTGAGCGAGGTCGGATTCCGTCGAGGAGATATCCGGAATCAGAGTACACACTGCTTATTGATGAGGGGGAGCCAAAAAGCTTTCGTGAAGCTTTATCTCATCCAGACAAAGAACGATGGCTGCATTCAATGCGAGATGAGATGAATTCTCTTGAGAAGAACAAAACTTGTGAACTGGTCGAGATCCCAGACGGAAAGAAGGCACTGAAGAACAAGTGGGTATTCAAGCTCAAGAAAGATGGAACAGGAAAGATAATAATAAAGCATAAAGCCCGATTGGTGGTAAAAGGATTCCTTCAGCAGAAAGGAATTGACTTTGATGAAATCTTTTCACCGGTAGTAAAAATGTCCTCAATCCGCGTCATCCTCGGATTGACAGCAAGTCTTGATTTGGGCTTGAACAGATGGATGTGAAGACAACATTTCTTCATGGAGACTTGCATGAAGAAATCTATATGGAGCAGCCAGAAGGGTTCGAGGTTCAAGACAAAGAACACTTCGTGTGCAAGCTCAAAAAGAGCTTGTATGGCCTCAAACAAGCACCAAGGCAATGGTACAAGAAGTTTGACTCTTTCATGGTGAGTCATGGGTACAAAAGAACCGTTGTAGACCAATGTGTCTACTTCCAGAAACTTCCAGGTAGAGACTTTGTTGCACTCATGTTATATATGGACGACATGTTGATCGTCGGAAAAGATGCAACAAGAATAAGCAGCTGAAGAATGAACTATCAAAAACCTTCGATATGAAGGACTTGGGACCAGCTCAGCAAATCTTGGGGATGCACATTCGTCGAGATAGGAAACAGAAGAAATTATGGCTGTCTCAGGAGAAATATATTGAACGGGTGATCCAAAGGTTCAACATGGATAGTGCTAAGCCAATTAGTGTACCACTGGCTAATCACTTCAAGCTGAGCAAGAGATCATGTCCCTCATCCAAGAAAGAGATAGAGGACATGGCGTCGGTGTCCTATTCTTCTGCTGTAGGAAGTTTGATGTATGCTATGGTGTGTACAAGGCCGGATATTACTCATGCTGTAGGAGTTGTGAGCAGATTTCTTTCCAACCCAAGGAAAGAGCATTGGGAGGCAGTCAAATGGATTCTCAGATATCTTAAAGGTACTTCGAAGATATGCTTGTGTTACGGGGAAGCTGATCCAATCTTGGAAGGCTATACAGATTCAGATATGGTCCGAGATCCTGACAGTAGGAAATCTACATCAGGTTTTATTTACACTTTTGCAGGGGGAGCTGTATCATTGCAGTCAAGACTACAGAAGTGTGTTGCACTATCCACGACAGAGGCAGAATACATTGCCGCAGCGGAAGCTGGAAAAGAAATGTTGTGGCTGAAGCGGTTTCTCCAAGAACTTGGGATCGAGCAAAAGGAGTATAAAGTACACTGTGACAGTCAGAGTGCTCTGGATTTGAGAAAGAATTCAGTGTACCATTCTCGAACGAAGCATATCGACATCCGATATCATTGGATACGCGAGGTGATGGACAAGCAACTGTTGAAACTAGTGAAGATCCATACTAAAGAGAATCCAGCCGACATGTTAACAAAAGTGGTCACCAGAGACAAGCTAGAACTATGCAGAGACATAGTTGGACTAGAAGCTGTCTGATTACTTTTGTAGTTATCCCCTTTCACATGGGATGGAGGGGGGGAATTGATGAGCTCATGCATGACAGCATGAGCCTTCCAGAATCCCTCCCATGTGAATGCATTGTTAGTCAAATTAGTTAGGCACCTCCCATTTTGAAAGTCAAAGGTAGTGGCTAAATTGATTTGAAATTGTATGCAGAATTTTTCCTATAAATATGGGACGAATTCTGCCTTGAAAAAGCATCAGAGAAACTCCAGAGAGAGTTCAGGAATTAGAACCAAGAGAGTTCTGAGTGTTAGAGAGCCTCGTTGAGCTCCAGGAGATTTAGGGGAGTTTTTGTGTAAATCTTGTATATTGATTTTTCTCTGTTAATACAAGTCAATTTTCTCCCAAAATCTGTTCTGAGTTTGCATTGCATCCCCAACAAAAATTCAGCATTAAGACCCATATAGAGCTGACTACATTGGACAGTAAACAAAGATTGACTATGAATTAAATATAAAATATTATATATAATTTCTTTACCCACCCAACTATGGGGAAGGAGCGAAAATTTATTTGAAATAGAAGATACTATACTTTTTTTTTGAATATAAAACAAAAAATGCTAATAATTAAGGATATAGAGATCACAGTAAATTCAGTAAGTTAAGATGAGCAAGACAAGTTCCAAAAGCTTAATTCATGCATCTTATATTAAACATTTTAATAGAGTATTTACATGCAAGACAAACTACAATTATAGTAGCTTTCATTTTACATTGGAATGGTACAAGCATTTACACACAGAACAAATACAAGAGGCGCACTTTGTCGAACACAAATTATCACTTTAACTAAGCACGCTACTCATATTCTAGGCCTCAAACACAAACTCTCGACTCTACAAATTTCGTTCATCTAGCTCTTAGTTAGAATTCATTCCTCCTATATGCTATCATTTAGCTTGTTAAACTCAATTGCCTTCACCCATAATACACTCCTATCAATTACACTCTTTTGTTCTTTAACTTTCTCATGGCAAAGCAAGAACGGGCTAGCCTATTCTTCTATAGGTTGAGTAAGTCGATGAATAAACCAACTTGCTGGCCCCCAAGTTGTTTTTCAAGTTCCACTTTCTGTACAAATATCCATCCAATGCAGACCTTGGCAAATCAATAGCCAGCCTTGATATTCTCGTATTCTAGTCTTGAGATGACGTACAGATTTGGCAGCAATTTCTGCTAAAAGAAAAACAATAAAACATGTTATAATACGAATATAAATACAAAATGAGAAAGTATACGAATATAAATTCAAAATGAGAAAGTTACTAGCTTTCCTTAATTGATTAATTTTATAAACTATAACAATAATATATATATATATATATATAATCTAATAGTATAAATATAATATGATCTTAATTGTGAAGTCATTGTTAGAGTCTTTATGGAAGCGAGATATTCGGGATGTTAGTGTATCCAATTTAATTCTTGAATGATGAAAAAAATCTGAGTTACTAGATTACGATCTACATGTTTTAATTATGTTTTCAAGGGGTAAAATTTCAATTTAGGCAAACTGACAAGCACCATATCTTATTGCAATCTCCTAAACCGACATATTACAATATTACTTTTTTAATTGCCAAATAAAGAAGCTATCATTTTTTCTTGCTTATATAAGCCCTAAGTAGATTTGGATATAGCCATTGTCATACATTATCATAAAAAAAGACTTCTATTTCTTGAGTTCTTTCTACTAGTAAGTAGCAAAGCATCCCTCATATATTATACATTATATATTATTATCTCTTAAACTCATTATTTCTTAACATATATAATTGTATCTTATATACTATTTTATGTTCCTGATCTCTCTTTCTCTCAACTTTTTAATTTCTATCACTTAGCCTTAATGTCTAGTAATATATAATTATTTTCTATATAAAGTATGATTCCTTGCACGTTCAAGTTGAGATCTCAAAAAAAAAAGAAAAAAGAAGAAGATTGAAGTACTTTACTAACCAGAGAATAATAAATATGCCTTTAGTAAGAAACTAAATAATCATTATATGGTTTTGAGTAAATTAAGCTTATCCTAGAATTAACCATCGTGTAATGTTTCTTAAGAAAAATGCTTATATAAATATGAAAGATGGTACTAATCAATTTTTTTTTTTTATAGGGATATGTTAATTCATTTTCTGAATGGATCATGAAGAAGAGCTAGTCACCTAGCTCGAAAAGAATGAAATTTTCTAAAGATGATAACTTCATGGCTGATATCCAATTTTCTGCCCTCATTGTGGATGATGAACCTCTTCTTAGCAAAATTCATTCGGAAATTTTAAGATTAGCTGGATTCAAAACTCAAGCAACTCAAAATGGAAAAGAAGCCGTTGACCTTTACTCTGCTGGGGCCAATTATGATATTGTGTTCATGGACTTGCAAATGCCTTTGATGAATGGAATTGAGGTACAAAAATTTACAAAATTATTTTTATTTTCTTTATAAGAAACAAAAGTTGCAATGGTATATATCCAATCTTAAAAGAATTTAACTTCAAGGGTCTTTTATTAGTTTTTACATTACATTAAAAATTATTTAGCATCTTAAACTCACGAATATCTTTTCTTATTTTAAAAAAGTATCGTAACAAATGATTTCAAACACTTGTAATGATGCAAAGGGAAAACCTTTAAGTATCTAATTCTTGACATATGCAAAAGGCTACAAAGGTGTTGCGAGCTATGGGAGTGAAAAGCAAGATTGTGGGTCTCAGCTCTTTCTGTTTAGAATTTGACAAGTGTCACACCCCGCATCCAATATAGTAAAGTAATACTGCAGTGGATAAGAGCTTGCCAAGGGAACACAGTCGTCACTATGCCGAAATCCTCCCATAATCTTTAACTGATCAATTACCTGAGGTACACAATAGACTAGTGAGTATGAAACTCAATAAGCAGCTAGAATTATAAAAATAGGCGTGACACTCAAAATAGAACAATTAATGGCGATAACCATTTCAGAATATGACTACTATTCAATACTTTTTTCATAAATCACTTATTATTGTTCATTTCTTGGTATACAAGCCACCAGTGCCTTGCTAAGAAAGTCAAAAAATTGATTTCATTGTTCAAGGATGGCGCCTCTACACGAGGGAACTAGCGCGGCGGCGCCAAGTTTCTGATTTCCAATCTGTTGCAAATTTCAGTTTCGTGCTCTTGCGCCAAGTGAGAGGCACGCATGCGCCAACTCTCTGTTTTCTCTTACTTGAGTCAATGCAACTGGCACTCCAATGCGAGAGCGGTACCAAATTGAGGCAAACTCTGAATACTAGATATGACCTCAAAATAACAGGGGTCAAGGTCGGCCAGTGAGACGATAGGGGATATGCTTCATTGTCGAGAGGGAAACAGCTCGGATCACCAGCTAAGGCCCGTAAATGACCGCTCAGTGATAAAGGAGGTAGGGGTGCAGAGACAGCCAGGAGGTTTGCGTAGAAGCAGCCACCCTTGAAAGAGTGCGTAATAGCTCACTGATCGAGCGCTCTTGCGCCAAAGATAACG
Source organism: Boswellia sacra (assembly GCA_013180625.2). Lineage (NCBI taxonomy): Eukaryota > Viridiplantae > Streptophyta > Magnoliopsida > Sapindales > Burseraceae > Boswellia > Boswellia sacra. Next base: position 24,657 of record SNVD02013085.1, read on the forward strand.
GGGCTAAGCGATCTGCCGAAGCTGTGGGATGTAAAAAAGCATCGGTAGGGAAGCGTTCCGCCTTAGGGGGAAGCACCCGCGCGAGCGGGGGTAGATGAAGCGGAAGCGAGAATGTCGGCTTGAGTAACGCAAACATTGGATTCATTAAACTGTGAAACGTTACCCTGCCATAATGTTATGTGCTTCCAATGCCAATAAAAAGTAACCCATCCAATGGTATTTAACATCCAGAAAACTGCCAAATAAAATGCGTCCCAAGCTGAAATATCACAAGTACCGCCTCGTCCCGGACCGTCACAAGGAAAACTATAATTGAAATCCTTTTTGTCTGGCATAGAGACGCCATTTCTCTGCCTATACCTTTTTAGGTCGGTTAAAGATGCTTTCCTGCACCATTTAATGGCGCTCCTGCACCAACCTTGCATCATTGGCCAATTTCCTAGACCAATTACTCACTTATCCAATCACATTTCTAATTCTATAAATACCTATCTATGGGTAATGAAACATGGTTTTTATGTCAAAGCTCATCACATATATCTATACAAACACCCATTTATATACACATGTCTCATTTACAAATAAACTTTCCATAAGTCTATCATATCCTCATGTGCTCCCATAAACACATAAATCATTCACACATGAGTTTCCACAAGCTAGTTACATTGCTCATATGGATATCCATTTCACATAATTTTGGAAGCTTCCACAGTACAGTCACAGATACTTAGGAACAATGCTCTCTAATCAAGATAGGACTTATCATATTACAGTCAGATCACATGTATAGGCCCATATCACATAGCCACCCATTGGCAGCATTCGTAGGCAAGACATCGTTGTAGTGAGTATTCACCCGCCATCACCCGAGGGTGATAGCCACATAGTCCTGCTGGACTCTATCCTGCCACACGGAACATTACATATACACAGAGATGCCTACACTTGAGATAACTCAAGGCTAGTCTGACAATTCGAGCGATATCGGGCCCATGTTACCGAATCCCATGTAAGGAAACACATAGTCCAGACCTCCCCTCAAGCTATGAGAACCAAGTATCATAAGTTGTGGCATGCCACTCACATATCAGTTTTCACATTCAGTCACATAAGTGAAGCTCTATATTAAGCTTTCACTCACATATCACATTTCGCATTTCAGTCACATAAGTGAGGCTCTATATTAAGCTTTCACTCACATATCACATTTCAGATTTCAGTCACATAAATAAAGCTCTATGTCAAGCTTCTAAACCAATCACAACTTGTCACAATTCATTCATTATAATGCTAGCATTTAACAGTATCACATTTCACATTCGACATTCAATATATTTCCATGGGCTTGGCATGTAATTTCAAATTCATAACACATCACACAGTGATGCATGCCTTCACACATCAAAATATTGCAGTTCACTTTCATAATTAAGGTTCTACGTAGGCTTCTCATTAATCACATATACATTCATAAATACAATAAGCCTACATATCTCATAAACACTTATGGATGTGCACAATCCACACATTGGTATCATTCTTACACACATAGAAACCTATTGACTTCTTTATTAGTGCCAACCCTTCCATTACTCTTCGATGTGTTTCAAACATATCGTTGCACAACTATGTCCATGTCTAACTAGTCTCATTCATTTTTCACTCATACATATTCATAGAACTCTAATACATATGGTATTTCATAGACATTCATTTGTCATGCCAACCACATGAGGAATTAGTATCCTAGAATATTTGGCATGTATTTCATTCTTCATATACACACATCGTTTCATTGGCAATGTTATTCAAGCTATATCACAACAAATTTACATATATGAGGGCACATTCACATTTCTACATCTCACACACACAGAATTTATACCAACATGTAACTCATATACACATCAAAATGTGCAAAATCACACATTTCATAAATCACTATAAACCCCAATCAAATCATTTCCCATATCAAGGTCCATGTATTCATGGCCCCATCCACATTCCATCAACACATTTCACATATATTCACAAACACAATCATTAAACACATTTCATTAAAGTTAACATCTGTTGTGTCCTCAGAAGGGTCTAGCTACTTACCTGATTAGCCTCGCCTCTTAATTTTGTTTTCCTGTATTTCTTGATAAGCAGTTGTTTAAAGTTCATCTCTTCTTCTTCTCCTTCCTCTCTGGTAACCATTGCCATAGTCATGACACACTAATCAGTGTCCATTTAGAAAGAATTAAACCCCTTATAGGTTAACAATATTTCAACCAACCGATAACATCATTTATTAAACACTATCACACACACATATTGGTTGGATTATTATAATAAGAGGTTATTCATTTCTAATTATCACCAAACTTCATGGAACTCAAATAGACATACATATTATAGTCCTTGAATTTTATTGAGTCAAAATAAGGCCATCACACAGCAAATCTGTCTGCAGACCTCTCAACTGAACAGTACAACTTTGAAGAATTTTGTAAACTTCTACAATACTCAAATCTCTACCAAACTTTTCATTCTAGAACTAGACACATATAAGAGTCATTCTACCAAAAATCATGATTTTCTAAGAGTTTAATGTAGTCAGACGGAATTTATTTCACATACTCTGTTCTGGAACTTAACATTCACAGTTCTTTAAGTCTAGATTTGAAAAATCATAAGAATTCATACACAACCCCAAAAATCATGAAAATTTACAGTCTAACAGAAAACATATTAAAAGGTTTTCATATCAAAAATCAAGAATTTTATGAAGATTTGCCCCCTCAACTAGAGCTCATTCTCCCTGCCCTATTTTAAAACAGAGGAATTCACAATTTCGAACCAGAATTTCAAATATTCATTAGAATTCACACACTTCAAATTTTTAAGTGATTCAAAATTCCACATAACCCTTGACATGTCTAGTTTCACCTATAAAAATTTGAAAATCAGAAAGTGAACCTAGAATTTATAAGATTTTTCGGACTAACCCCTGTTCAGCAAAAAGGCTCTGCAGGAATTTCACTCAATCATGTTTCCTAACTTCCCAAACATCATCCCTTCTCCTTCAATATACCACAACACATATAATATCATGTTTTCTAACATGTACCATGATGTACATAACATAAATACAACATTAATCATAGTAGAATCTAACATTTTTCTTATAGAATTTCATGGCTAGGCTCTAAAGGAAGAAGGAGAGGATGAATTTACCTTAATTCCCTTCTAGCTTATTCAATTTTCCTTGAATTCCACAAGTTAAGAAAGCAAATTGAGAGAAAGAGAGAGGGCTGGAAACTTTTATGTAGAGACAAGAAAGAAAATGAAATTTTCTAGAGTTCTCCCATATTTATAGATATACATCACACAACAATTTCAATTAAGCCTTAACACTTTCTTAGATTTCCACCCACACCCTTCCATCTCTCATCTAATTTCATCCCTCTCCATATATATACACATACCTCATTATGTTAATAATACATATTTTTACAATATATATGTAAGTTAAACTTACTTAAAATTTGGAGTGTCACAACAAGCAAGCTTTCATCTAGCTGTTCTGGATGTTTGCTTTGACAAGCCATTGAATGTTAAGAAGATCAGTCCTTTAGTGGAGCAACTCAAGATTGAGATGCATATATCAAACTGATCGTCAAGGACATATATGGGAGTAACATGTAATCCAAGAATCTCGGAAGTATCTTTATTTTCTCTATGTGGCATCAAATTTATCGATTTCTTTTATAATTACTACAGCTTTAGTATAAGGTAAATACTAGTTGAAGCTTATAATATTGCTTTGGCTGCAATTAAGGAGTTGTTGTCATTTTTTATGAGAGTGCTATATGCATGAATATAAGTAATTTTCCGTTTGGCTAATGAAAGCAAGGAATAGCTAGAAATTTAATATTTGGGTTGAGCTAGCCTATTTTTATTTTTTCGTACGTTAATTTCAATAGAGGATTTAGTTTTAAAGAATTAATTTTACCTTGAAGACAAGAAATAATTTTAATACACCTAGAAATCGAATCATATATGTACTCAAATGCATAAAAATTGAAAAATAAAATAGTATTTACCATCATATGTAAAAAAATAGAAACATTTGAAAAGAAATGCAAGATTTAATAGTTTATATGATTATTTTTCTATTTACTTGACTTCATTGATTATTTGTCAATCAGTAGTGTTAGGTTTATAACCTATATACAATCCAAACTCTATAATTATGATGTAGCAGTCTATATAGCAAAAATTCACTAGAGAAAAAAAAAAGAATGAGGGAAGTTAGTGTTGTACCCATGGAATCCTCATTTGGATAGAGTCCCAATTTTGATAATCCCTATTTGGAGTCCCATATTGATTGGTTAGGGGAAGGTCATAGGCTTATATATAAGAGGAGTTCCTCCACCTAACAAACTAGCCTTTTGGGCTGGATACTTACTCCATATATGGTGGCCTATTTGCGGAATTGTTGTGTGTAAGACAGAAGCGTAACAGTTACATCTTTAATGGAATTTAGCCATGTGTATTACCACATCAGGTTATAGAGTTTGAACTGTATGGAAGTTGTAAGTCTAATATTATTGTTTTCTAATATATGCTACCCGACACATTGGTATGGGAGATGATAGACCAATCCTATATTTACTAAAGGGTGAACTAAATCTACATGTCACCAGCAGTATAATATTTTATTTCACTTAGCCTGCCTCTCCCAAGACTTTCTGGACCTTCTAACCAGGATCCACCCTTGCAAGTCTCTCTGCATTTCGGGAGTTAAGCAGCAAATACCCAATTAACAGAAAAAAAGAAATTATTAGTTTAGGCAATTAAGTAAGAAGAGTGATCATAGATATTAGATTGAACAGCGTCAAGATTTATTGTATATGGCAATTTTACAATGGCAAAATGCTACAAGGAAATTATGAAAACCGGAATAAACTTTTATTTTTTGGTGGATGAACTCCCACTGAAAATCACGATCTTGTGCATACTCAGTTCACCCTAAAGAATAAATTAAATTAAATTAGTACGTTGAATAATGTTGAAAGAATAAAAATTATATTATTATAAAGCATTGTTTCTCCATTCAAAATTCTTCTGTAAAATAAAACCAAGGCTCAGTCAAGACTTACTTGGAGTAGTCAAGTTCGTGGGTAAGCTTCTATTGACAGTTACACCTACACATGCCAGGAAGATATTATTATCCAAAATGCTCTTTAATATTCGACGGAAAATATTATCCAAAATGTTTATAAATTGGTGCACTTGTGTTTCTTTACAACAAATTAATATCATAGCTATGCAAATAAAATGAGGGTTGGAGGGTGGAGCTGAACCTTAAAAGATTTATAATGCAAAATTGAGGAAGAAATTTTGATAGAAATATTAACTTTAGGTTACGGAATGGTCAAGTGATTTTAGACTTATTAAAATTTTAGAAATTCAATTTCTAATCAACTCATTCTTAAAAATCTCCAGAAGTATTTTCATATAGCCAACATAAGTTTGATAAATTGAAACTTAAATGAATTGAATATATATAAGTATTTCATAAACTACACAAGACATCAATAAAAGCATCTTATGAAAATGATTTCTCCAATTAAAATTTGAAAAAAAAATTCAATATTGTTTTAATTATACAACAAACATTTCTACTTGTTTTTATTGGCTAATAATTAATTAATAAAGGCAAACTCTAAGATTATGGCAATGAACCACATACAATTTGATTTCAAATTTTAATCAAAATGTACATAGTATAATATAGCTGACATTTTGTGGCCATTACAAATAGCTTTGTAGTTTTACTCTTATTTCTCTTGATTTACTAATTAATCAAGAAAAGGATGAGAAAATGTCTCGCTAAATTGGGGACCTACGAGAACCATCTCTTTTGGAATTGAAATGCGATTGTTAGTTTTGGGTTAGGGTGGGCTTAAGGCAAAAAGTATCTGCATTGGAATGGAAAAGAGGTCCATGGGTTTGGTTCCCACCCTACAAAACCTTACAGTCACCCCTTGTCTCGTTATGTAAAACATATTTGGATAATTTATTTAAGGCATCCATCATGGTTTTTAGAATGGTGTATTATTTAGGACCTCACCCAGCAATTTATCGAGAACAACTTAATCAACTATTCTTTCTTTATTACAAAAAACATGCTGATACCTCAGACCAACCTTTTATCCAGCAAATTAGTTTTCATATAGATTTTCAAATTCCATGGATTTTATCCAAGTCATTTACTATTGAGCCTTATTATTCAAATTGATATTTGTCATTAGTTGGAGAGTTTAGAATTAAGTGGTGGGACAAGCATGATATTTCAAGGTGTTCAGTCCAAAATATTCAACAATGGATCAAATTCAGTAAAAAGCCTATGCAAACTCTAGCCAAACCCAAAGAAAGATCAATCAAGCCCAATATTCCACTAAAGATAGAAGTCCAAGCCTAAGACAAGTCAACATCATCAAAAAGTTTCAAGAAGAAGTCAAAAAGTAAACAGCTCAAGCAATTAATGGAACTTATTTAATATATTTCAGATAGCTCATCCGACAGTACTTTAGAAAATCTAGATGAAGATCCGTTTGGTGGGCCACTTTCTCAAGATCCTTATGATCTGTAATCAATAAAGTCAAATTTGTCCAGCTCATATCCAATTTACTTTCTAGAAGATCGATGAAAAAGTATAGCAAACAAGCTTCCACGTTTACTCAAGCCTATCAAGAATAGTAAAAGGCAAATATTATTGTCAAAAGTAATCATTATTGTATTGATCTTAGCTAAAAAAATTTTAAAGTTAGTAATAATTGTCATGGACTTAAAATGTTTTGAAGTCGGCTTATGAAGTCTATATAAAGTTTCTTGTAATCAAATGAAAGGCATCGGCTAATAGAGTGAGTCTTTGCCTTAAAAGTTCTCTTGTAATCTTTAATGAAAGTTTTTAATAAAAAGTAAGTTTTTTATTCATCTCTTATTTTCAATATTTTAAACTTGTTATTTAAATTACTCATTTTACTTTTATTTTCTCATTAATCATTGTTTTCAATACTTCTTATTTTGTTTTACTTTATTTCTTGCTTTTTATCGATCCTACTCTCCTTAAATGGTATCAGAGCAAACAGAATAATTAAACATTGGATAAATGACAGAAAAGAGTGAATTAAGAGAACATCTTAGAAGACATAGAGTTGAATATAGAAACATAAAAAATCTTCTTAAAAACAATTAGTATAGAATATCACGAAGAGATAATTAGATTTAATGATACAAATGGATTGGCTTCAAGACCATATTTATGATCTAGAAATATATTATTGGACGCTCTGTGAAAGAGGCAGAATTTAGAGAAAACTCTAATTATAGATATCATTATAGAATTATTAGTAAGGAAAATTTTAGCAAACAAGATTTGAAGGATAGGGCTGGGTAGCAGTGAAAGTTGTGCATACATTGGTAAGCCAGGTGTTCCTGGCAGCTAGGAGAGAGCGTGAGACTGTTGTAAGCCTTAGGTGTTCCCGTAGCCTTCTTGTCCTAAGAAAATTTTATGCTAGAATTTGAAGTTATTAATAATTCGAAAATGGCATTTACTGTTAGAAAATATCTAAATTCTAAATCTAGAAAAACGTTCAAAGTAATTAGTTCAAGAGAAATAATGACAAAAATTACTAATATTAAACCAAGTTTAAACAAAAACACATTACCCAGCATTTCACCAAATGGTATATATGAAATAGGAACATTTGATTTTAAAACTACTTATTCAATAAAAGAACACGAAGAAACTTTAAGTTTACAGAATGAATTTGAAGAAATAAGATTGTTTAGTCAATTAGCCATAGAAAATTATAAAAAAAAGATTTAATTATATACATTTTGGACTAATACAAATAGCTATAAAACCATTATAAAAAATAGGAATAGATTCTCCAGTATTAATTTTATTAAGAGACAAAACACTATTAAAATTTCAAGACTCTCTATTAGAGATAGTCCAGTCAAACCTTTGTAACCGTGCTATTTATTTTAATTGTGCTCCAAATTTCCAAGTTAGTTTGCATGATCCAACAATATTAGATACATTATTTTTAAACATTCATTTACCATAATCAATTTTTACACAAAATAGACATGGGTATTTATTACTCTATAGGATATACTTTAAACAAACTAGTTCAGAATTTAATCTAAGATGTAGATTACAAGATACTAGAGGAGAAACTACAATATTAACAGTAGAAATAGAAGAAAATACTCCAACATCAACTTATACACAAACATTACTTAAATGGAATGAAATTACTATATCAGAAGTTTGGCAAATAGATAATCCATTACCACCTAGGAATATAGCACAAAAGGAAATAGTACAAATTACTCAAAATCCAGAAGGAAAAATATTACTAAGATTTAATTCTCTAAGAATAAGAGAAACTTCATCAAGTTATTCTGATATTAAATTTGCTAGGAGTTCGTTTTCATTACCAAAATCTAGTAGTTTTAATTATAAAAGTACACAAGCAAGTGAAATAGATAATAATTCTATTTATTCAGTAAATTATACAATACCTGTAACAAAACCAGTTCATCAATCACCACCAATGTCACCTACACAATCAGATTTTCAAACTATTAAACTATTCAAGAAGAAAACTTTGAAATAAATAAATAATATTTAAGAAATGAATTTTTACTAGAAGAAAATAAATTTAAAAGAAAATGGTATTTTAGTACATTTACTAAACAAGAAACTGAAGAAATTAGGGAAGAATGGTATAATGAAATGAAAAAATTAAAAGTAAACATTCCTTTTTTTATTTTGTTTAATACGTATGCATTAAAACATAATATTCAATTGCCATATAAAAGTCAACATGTTAATGTACAAACAAATGAATTAAAAAAATGAAAAACTACTCAACATGGAATAATCCAATCTATACATCCACCTTTAGAACAAATTAAGATTAAAACAAATGAAGTAGAAATTTTAGCAACCCCATTTAAAAAAAGGATCAAATAGACTAGACAATGAAACTGCAACTTTAGGAGATATTAAAAAAATTTATGGACAAAATAATTTTCATAATCAATTACTGCATACTGTGTCCAAACAAGTTACAAGAATAGAAGATCAAATAGATAATATTAAATTAAAACAACTTGTAACATTTCCTCAAGATATATCTCCACCATTATTTAAACCAGTTCAACAAAATAATACGCCAATAAGACTTCCTAAAATAGATTTAATTAATCAAATAAATCAAAAACTTAAAATATTGTCAAGTACTTCTAATAATAATAATATTAATATTATAGATCAAAATCAACAAAGTGATACTCAATCTATTACAACATCTGAAGATATTGAAATAAACAAAATAACTAAAAAGAATAAATGGAAACAAACCCCTACAAGAACATATTATCCAAGACCTATTCCACCAGACTTAATGTACGAAGAAAGAAAACAATTCATTTCCAATAAATATGCAGGAGACTCAATTTATGAATGGAACATAGATGAAAAATCAGAATATGAAATAATAAATACTTTACAAGAAATGGGTATAGCATCCACTGCATATAAAGCCTATAAAATAAGTGATCATGAGACTGCTAAACTATTAGTAGTAGGTTTTATAAGATTCATTGAAATATTGGCAGGACAAATATATAGGATTCAATGTCTTCCTCTTCTTCATCCTTAACCTCTGAACCCACTGTTATGGTGTTAACTGGAAATAATAATAGTTCTATCTCTCCTTCACTCATCTCAATCAACACATCACAAATTCCATTCAAACTCTCTAGAGGAGGAAACTATGCCTCCTGGAGATCACAACTCTCTAACCTTCTGTTTGGCTATGATTTGCTTGGTTACATTGATGGATCACACCCATGCCCGCTGGAAACCATGGTGAAATCGGGAGAAATAGAGTCTTTACCAAATCCTGCTAATAAATTTTGGCCTCGTCAAGATTGGCTCATATTGCAAGCTATTCAAGCTTCTGTTGCTAGTAATGTTGCTTCACTTATATCTTCTTGCACCACCTCTATTGAAGCATGGAAGAAACTTGAAACTACTTTTGCAAATAGATCTCAAACTCGGATGCTAACATTACTTTCCACATTGATGAAAACCTCAAAGGAGGGTATCACAAATTTTGAATATATGCAAAATATCAAAGGTCTGATTGATGATTTAGACTTGATGGGTCATCGACTCAGTGATGTTGAAATTGTTGTTCATACACTCAATTGGCTTGGCAATGAATATAAAGAATTAAGTGCTGCAATACGCACTCGAGAAACTGCCATGACATTTGAAGAGCTTCATGATAAGCTCTTAGATTATGAAACATTTTTGAAGCGTGAAGAAACAAAGAAGATTAATCCTCCAATTACAGCACAATTCAGCCAGCGAACCAGCAACAAAAACAAAAGCGGATATGGGAACCACACCAATAATCGTGGGGTCAATATCATGGCAATAAACAATTTCACAGAAATTCCAACAATAATCACCATTTTCAAGGAAATTCAAGTAGTAATCAACCTTTCCGTTCTCAAATTCGCCCTCTTTATTCCTCACTCAAAGGCAACAATTTTATCACAATGGTAGCAGCTTTCATCACTCTTCTCAACAATCATGGAGGCCAAACTTCAACTCCGGATATTCAAAACCAGTGTGCTAACTATGTGATAAGATCGATCACACTGCCAAGGTGTGTTGTTCTCGTCCAAAGTCCACATAGTCCTAGCTGGCCTTAAGCGAATTTCACGACCTCTGATCAATCTGACATCAATAGGAATTGGGTCGTAGACACGGGTGCTTCTCACCATATTATATCCGAGTTACAAAACTTATCTGTCCACTCAGAATATGCTGGTAATGAAGATATCATGGTCGGAGATGGTAATGGTTTTGTTATTTCTCATATCGGTACTACCAAGCTTTATTCTTTAACTATTTGCTTTACTTTACACTAAACAATGTTTCGTGTGAACCTAATATTAAAAAGAATCTTCTATCTGTATCTCAATTTTGTAAAAAAAAAAAAATGGTGCATCAATTGAGTTCTTTCCTAACTTTTTTATTGTGAAGGATTTGAGCACGAGGGCATTCTTGGTCTAAGGTAGGAGTAAAGACAACATATATGAGTCGTCGTCGTCATCATCATCACCTCAGAGCTCTCATCCTACTACCTTCACAACCACTACTGCTGTCTCATTTGATATTTGGCATCGTCGTCTTGGCCACCCGTCAATGTTAGTTCAACGAAAAGTAATGTCCAATTGCTCTCTTCCCTTGTCTTATTTTGTCAAATCTCATTGTGACTCTTGTCTTTGTAATAAAAGTCACAAACTTCCTTTTGGTCTTTCATCTATGTCATGTAATTCTCCTTTAGAAATTATCTATACAAATGTATGGGGGCCATCTCTAATAAATTCTTTTGACAATTTTTGATATTATGTTATCTTTGTTGATTATTTTACTAAATATACTTGGTTTTATCCAATGAGACAAAAATATGATATTTTTTCTATTTTCTCTCGTTACAAAAAATTAGTTGACAATTTCTTCCAAACCACCATTAAAACCATATACTCTGAGGGAGGTGGTGAATATCAAGGCTTGGCGCACCAATTATCCAACTTTGGTATTTAGCATCTTAAATCACCACCAAACACCCCTCAATTAGTAGGCTTAACAGAATGCAAACATCGCCATATAGTCGAGACTGGTCTCACTCTTCTTCACCAAGCTTCCTTACTATTAAAATTTTAGTCTTTTTGCATTTCAAGCTGCTACTTATCTTATCAATAGGTTACCCACTCCAATCCTGAAATTTCAATCACCATTTGGAAAGCTTTTTAATAAGCACCCGAATTACCACAAACTTAATGTGTTTGGTTGCTTATGTTATCCATGGTGTCCTAATGAACACTTAAATATGTATGTCTAATAAGAGCTTAATTCATCATATTGCATTAATAGTGTCATTAAATTCTTGAACTTAAGCATAATTGTAGTCATTGCATCCTTTGAATTAACTTTCTCTTAATTTTGGTTTTGTCGTAGGTTTGGTCAAATAGGCATAAATTTCTATTTATAGATCAGAATAGTGCAAAGCTTGATGTTTTGGAAAGTTGATTAAATTATCTACAAGATTGTATTTCACAAGCATCATAAAATTCGGGCTTTTAGTAGATCAAAAATGGGTTTGAAGTGAACCCATCTGCAGTTTCAACCCAGCCTGACTATGCCTCAGTATTTTGATCATATCTCTCAAAATACGTATCCGACTTGTATAAATCAATATGTTCTAGAAAGCTAAGAGAAATATATATAATATTCATGAAGACATATGATCAAAATTCTCAATAATTCAATGTCAAAATCGGTGGTCAAAATTGATGCACCTAATGATCCCAATTGTCAAAGTTGGTTCACCTAATATTTGACAATTTTTCCTTTGTAATTTCACAAGTTTGCCCTTGAATGTATCTATAAATAGAGATGCCTTGTGACCCATTAGCGCATCTTGGCCTTGGCTGGGATCACTTGTCATTGTGTTTTTTTCTCTTATGTTTTAATATTATTAATGAATTTTCTTTTTCTTGCAATTTGTTTTCTTTCTTTTATAATGTCTTGCTAAATTCTCTTTTGCTAAGGTGAAAAGGTGAAACCCTTGATATGAGAATAAGGATTTTCTAACCCTTGACATGTGCTTAATAATCCTAATCTTGTGTTGTTTATTTTATATGATTTATATTTATTTTCTTAATCAATTTTGACACCACTTGTAAAGTGGAGGTCTTGATTCATTGTAGACAATCCTTGGCACATCAAATGCTTAGATCCTTTCTAGATGTTGTATGGTTCTTTCTTACTGACACAAGTCTAGTTAAGAACCTTGATTTTTTGTTGACGTATGATGATTGACACATTGGATGCTTGAACCCATTTACAAGAAGTGGTATAAATATTGGTAATAGAACAAATATAATTCATATAACTAAAATTGGCTTAAATGACAATTGGAACCTCCATTATGTGTGGATTCCAATTGAGTTATAATTGGGTTACTTATCCTTATTTGATATATCAAGGGCGGATCCCCTAACCTTAGCTTTCATTATTATTATGTTAATTCCTTTTACTTTTGTATTTTAATTATTCTTATTTATTGCTTATGAGATTGTTCTTTCATTTACTATGGTAGGTTTTACCTCCTATTTCCATGGATGGTTTTACCACATTTTGTTGTTATTTTACATTTGAATAGTCGGTAGCACCGCCTACCATCTTTACTTCTATTTGTTAATAACTTCTTGATTAATCATATCATATTTGCTTAGCTTATAATTTATAGCGCTAAAATCCCCTACCTTGTGGATCGACCTCGGTCTTACCGGGTTTATTACTTTGACACACATATACTTGGGAGACAATATGTACTTGGTACATTGGATAGGCCAAATGGCATCACCATCCATTCATAAAGGCCATTCTTTGTTTTAAATGCAGTCTTCCATTCATCACCAGGACTCATTCAAATTTGATGATATCCATTTCGAAGATCAATTTTTGAGAAGACAGTAGCACCATGAAGTTGATCAAGAAGGTCGTCAAGCCTCGGAATAGGAAGTTTGTAATTAATTGTGATCTTGTTTACAGCCCTACTATTAATGCACATTCTCCAAGAGCCATCCTTTTTAGGGACCAAAAGAGTTGGGATAGTACAAGGACTCATGCTTTCCCTCACTAACCCTTTGGTGATAAGCTCATCAACTTGCCTTTGTAATTCTTCATGTTCTTTAGGACTCATTCGATAGGCTGATTTATTTGACAACACAGCATCTAGAACAAGATCAATACAATGCTGTATGTCTCTCATTGGAGGAAGGCCTGGTGGTATCTCATTTGGTATAACATCATGGTATTCTTCAAGAAGATACTTCATCTCTGGAGGCGGTTCATTACTAACTTCATTTTCTTCTAATAACAAGAACACATAAATTTCACTTCCTTTCTCCAACTCTCTTCTATATTGTGTTTAGGTAAGCAAAGCATTTCCCTCCCCTTCAGTAGATTTAGGAACACATTCTAACTTTGAAGGACCCAAAATAACTTTGACCCTATCTTTAAAGAATATATAAGTATTCCTATAGCCATCATGCATTACTTCCCTATCATATTGCCATGGTCTACCAAGAAGTAAATGACAAACATCCATAGGAACAAAATCACACCATATTTCATCTTTATACTTTTTCCCAATAGAAAATGAAACAAGGCGGCGCTTGTTTACCTTGATCTCATTATCCTTTCGAAGCCATGAAATATCGTATGGCTGAGGACGCTTCTCTGTCTGAAGGCCAAGTTTATCAATCATCTCCGTAGACACCACATTTTCAAAGCTGCCACCATTAATAATAATGTTGCACACCTTGCCATGAGAAGTACATCTGGTATGGAAGATATTTTTACGAAGCCAATCATCTTCTCATTCTTGGGCAATTCGCAAACTCCTTTGAATAATAAAGAGAGAATCACCTTGATCTGCATAAGTGACTTCCTCTTCATCAACAAATTCTGGATTACCGAAATTGATCAAGGCATCTGACTCGATCTCTTCATCACTTTCTTCCTCTACTAGTGTTACAATTTTATGATTAGGACACTCGAAAGTAATATGTCCATAGCCTTGGCATTTGAAACAGCGACGTGAACTAGCATTCGAAGAGCTTTGGGGTTATTTGGAACTATTACCATGCTCATTCCTTGAAAAAGCTTTTGGGTTTGTTTTCAGACCTGGTTTAGGCTTGGGATAGGAACTATTGCCACGATTGGGAGTGCCATCATGATTAGCAAAACTAGAGTTGCAAACATGTGCCTCTTTAAGCTGTTTCTCCACTCTAAGAGCAAGTCTACACACATCATTGTAGGGCCAGTAGGGTTGCAATTGGATCACATTGCAGATCTCAGATCTCAATCCCCCAAGAAAACGTGCTATGGTTTGTTCTTCTGGTTCAGTAAGATCACATTTCATCATCAAATTATCAGATTCTACCACATACTCTTCTACATATAACTCTTTTTGCTTGAAATTATGGAACTTAAGGAAAACATCTTGCCTGTAATTTTCAAGAAGGAATTTTTTCTTAAGCTCTCTTTTCATTTTCTCCCATGTTAGAATTCGACTTCTGTCCTCTTTTTCTCCTTGTTTCTTCAAATTCTCCCACCATAAAGAAGCGTACTTCTTTAGCTTGATTGCAGCAAGCTTAACCTTACGAACCTCAGGCATATTTTTGTAGTAAAAAAAATACGCTCAACCGTCTTAAGCCAATCAATGAACTCATCAGGATGCATTCTTTCTTCAAATTCTGGAATGATAACCTTCACATCAAAATCTTGAAAGAAATGATTTCTTAATTCATGAGGATGAGGCGGAGTGTTATCGCTAGATGCTTCACTACGCTGATTATGAAATGGATTCTCAACATCATGGACTGCATTTTCCCATTCGTCATAATTTTCCCCCCTATGTTCTTGATTTTTCATTATTTCTAAACGTTGCTAGACTTGCTAGAGCTGTTGCCTATGATCCTCAATAATCAAATCCCGTTTGTCTCTTTGAAGGTGTTTAAGCCGTTTCTAGACGTAAAACCAGAGGAAGATGTGAGCCACAGTCACAACTACCTGTACATATGCATGTGTACCATCATTTTTTTTTAATTTTAATGCCTTACAGTTATCATTTTTGAATTTCTACCTTTTGGTTGATTCATGCATTTATAATGTCTTATTTTGGTCAATTTTTTGAATTTCTATACTTTATTGTCAAACTTTTTCAACAAACAACCGAGCTACCTATTTAGATGTCATCATTAGAATACCTTTTTGCACTCTATAAGTATGACATCTCTTGTTCTCCTCTTCACACATAGTTAGAGAGTTGCATAGACATGGAGGGAACTTCAAAACATCGAATCCAAAGGATATGTGTAATCTGTGGATCTCGACCGGGTAAAAGTGAAGAGTTTGTAGAAGTAACAAATTATCTTGGTAGGCTACTAGCTGAAAGAAAGATTCATATGGTTTATGGGAAAGGTAGCCTCGGGTTAATGGGTTGTGTATCAACAGCTACATATGTAGGAGGTAGTCAAGTTTTAGGAGTTATTCCTAAAGCTTTGACCGTAAAAAGCATCATTGGAAAAATGGTTGGAAAGGAGTTACAGGTCTCCTCTATGCATGAACGCATGGCACATATGCTTATCAATTCAGATGCCTTTATTGCTTTACCAGGTGGCTTTGGTACTCTTGAAGAAATTTTTCAAATTGCCTCTTGGGCCAAATTGAATCTCTATAAAAACCCATAGGTTTGTTGAATGTTAAAAATTTCTTTGATCCTTTGATAAGTTTTATTGATGCAGCTGTAGAACAGAATTTTATCCCTCATTCGGTGCGATAGATCCTTGTTTCTGCCACTTTTGCTAGTGAGTTACTTGACAAATTACAAGTAGTTGAGTATGAACCTGACCTGGCTATAACCCAAATTAATTGGTCAGAGGGATAAAACAAAAAGTGCAAATTGGATCTGAATCTCCGCTTGTAATTTTTCTTGTCTTTTATTTTTTATCATTTTTTTATGAGTCTTTCAGGTCGTCTCTCTTGAATAACAGAAGCTTTAGATAATGTTTCTTATACTTTATCTTTTTACATTTAAACATTGAGGACAATGTTGGGTTTGGTTGGGGGGGAAGGATAGTAGACATAAGTGTGTCTTAAATTTTCTTTCTCTTGTAAAAAAAAAAAAGAGTTAGTAATTAGATTTAGAGTGCGATGTAAGGAGTTCAAATCCTCTTGAGACACGTTCTGAGTCAGAAATGGTAGAGTAAAGAGGGCCAGTTTGAACTTTTGAAACACACTTTAACCAATTTGTCATTTTATTTTTGCATTTTTGAAGACTTATTTTAACTAACTTGATATTATTTAGTTTTGATTTTTGAATTTTATAACAAGGAGGTCTTATTCACTTCACTTTGAATTACTCAAATTTATGAACTCTCACAATCTTATCATTTAATAAACTGTGTGCTCATGTACTCATTAAGCAAGTATTCATGAACCTTTCTTCACACACACGTATACCTTGATGCATGATTGTGGGTTGCAAAATGAAATATTGCAATATTTGAGTTTTTTTGTTTTGTTTAGGATAACAACAAAAGGAAGGGGAAAGTAAAAAAAAAAAAAGAAGAAAAAAAGAAGTAAAAAGAAAGGCAATCGTGGATAAGTTTGGTCTTGTAGCATTTTTAATTTGAGCAATTAAGCTCGAGGGGTGCCTCAACACCTAATACCCTAAGACCAACTGGTTTGAGAGCTATTGGCCCAAAGCTCATTGCATGGATTAAGGAGAAAGCTTAATGGGATTGAATATTGGACTATACACAAGTTTCTAAGCAAAAATAAAGCATCGGTAACTTGAGTCATTAAGCTCGTAGGGGTGTCTCAACACCTAATATCCTAAGGCTAACTGGTCTGTGAGTCATTAGCCTAAGGCTCGCTACATGGGTTAAAGATGCATTTTTTCAAACAAAATAAAGAAAATATAAATAAAAATAATGATGAATGAATGCCCCTTACCTAAAGTTGTTAGCCTTAACTAATATTAGAACTGATATGGCTTCTTTTTTATAAGCTCCATAGTCATGTGTCGATTGAGCACAAAAAGAAGGTTTGTTAATATCTTGACTGAAGGGTACATGAGTCATTTAAAAAAAATCGGTTGAGAGTTTGTTTATTTGGATAAAATCAAAGGAAGTGCAATAATGACCACCTTGGATGTAAAATTCTATAAATCACTTCTAAATAATAACGCTTTAATTGCTAGAGACTAGTAATAAGCTGGTTGGGGGGTGTGATGAACACTTAACTATGTATGTTTAATAAGAGCTTAATTCATCATATTACATTAATAGTGTCATTAAATTCCTCAACTTAAGCATAATTGTAGTCTTTGCATCCTTTGAATTAACTTTCTCTTAATTTTGGTTTTGTTTTAGGTTCAGTAAAATAGGCATAACTTTTTATTCATTAATCAGAATGGTACAAATTTTGATGTTTTGGAAATATGATTAAATTATATACAAGATTATATTTCACAAGCATCATCAAATTCGGGCTTTTAGTGGACAAAAAATGGTCTTGAAGTGAACCCATCTGTAGTTTCAGCCCAGCCTGACCATGCCTCAGTAGTTTGATCATATCTCTCAAAATACGTATCTAAAGTGTATAAATCAATATGTTCTAGAAATCTGAGAGAAATATCTACAACATTCATGAAGATATGTGATCAAAATTCTCAATAATTCAATGTCGAAATGGGTGGTCAAATTTGGTGTACCTAATAATCCCAATTGTCAAAGTTGGTTCACTTAATATTTGACAATTGTTCCTTTGTAATTTGACAAGTTTGCCCCTAAATGTATCTATAAATAGAAGTGCCTTGTGACCCATTAGAGCATCTTGGCCTTGGCTAGGATCACTTGTCATTGTGTTTTTCTCTCTTGTGTTTTAATGTTATTAATGAATTTTCTTTTTCTCGCAATTTGTTTTCTTTCTTTTATAATGTCTTGCTAAATTCTCTTTTGCTAAGGTGAAATGGTGAAACCATTGATATGAGAATAAGGATTTTCTAACCCTTGACATGTGCTTAATAATCATAATCTTGTGTTGTTTATTTTATATGATTTATATTTATTTTCTTAATCAATCTTGACACAACTCATAAAGTGGAGATTTTGATTCATTGTAGACAATCCTTGGTACATCAAATGCTTGGATCCTTTCTAGATATTGTATGTTTCTTCCTTATCGACACAAGTCTAGTTAGGAACATTAATTTGTTGAAGACATATGGTGATTGACACAATGGATGGTTGAACCATTTATAAGAAGTGGTACAGATATTGGTAATGGAACAAATATAATTCATATAACTAAAATTGGCTTAAATGACAATTGGAACCTCCATTATGTGTGGATTCCAATTAAGTTATAATTGGGTTACTTATCCTTATTTGATATATCAAAGGCGGATCCCCTAATCTTAGCTTTCATTATTATTGCATTAATTCCTCTTACTTTTGTATTTTAATTATTCTTATTTATTGTTTATCATGAGATTGTTCTTTCATTTGCTATGGTAGTTTTACCTCATATTTCCATGGATGGTTTTACCAATTTTTGTTAATATCATTCTTGATTATTCATATTATATTTGCTTATCTTTTAATTTGTAGCGCTAAAATCCTCTTCCTCGCAGATCAACCCGGTCTCACCAGGTTTATTACTTCGACACTCCGATACTTGGGAGACAATCCTAATTTTAGATGTGTCACTTCCTCCCTACACCTCTTATAAACTTGAACTCAAATCCAAACCTTGCGTGTTTCTTGGTTACTCCGTCACCCACAACTCATATATTTGCCTAGATCCTTCCATGAACAAGTGTTTTTTTTCTCGTCATGTCAAATTTATAGAGTCTACTTTTCCTTTTCAACATATGTCTGTATCTGATTTTTGTTCTACCAATGATTCCTTGTCAAAATGGTACCTCATTCCTTCTAGTTCTAGAAACATATCTTCACATGACTTTCCTTTCTCCACTTCACACTTTCCTATTAATACTTTGACTATTTTGGAAGATACTCGCTCAACATAATCCACTTCTTCCCCACATTCAACTTCTTCTCCATATGCTCTTGAGTTTAGTGATGACACGAAGATCACTCATTCTATTTAATCGCCTTCCACAACCTCTAATAATGATGCCACGTCCTTTAGTCCTTCACAGGTACGTATACACTCTCCTACCTCATTGAATCATAATCTTTTATCTAAACCTCAAATGGTCACTCGCTCAAAACACAATATCTTCAAACCCCATAAAATTCCTGACCTTCACACCACCATTTCAACTTCCTTTGATAACTTTGAACCTACTGCCTACCTGCAAGCTCAAAAATTTGCTCATTGGCGTAAAGCCATGAGTGAAGAACATGATGCACTCATAAAAAATTCAACTTGGACCCTTGTTCCCTCCCACCGCACACAAGATATTGTTGGGTGTAAATGGATATTTAAGATTAAGCAGAACCCATATGGATCAGTTGCACGTTATAAAGCTCGTCTTGTTGCCAAAGGGTTTCATAAAAAACATGGTGTTGATTTTACTAGCACATTTAGTCCAGTTGTCAAGCTGACAATAGTTCGCATAATCTTAAGTCTTACTGTCTCAAAAAGTTGGCATTTACGACAATTGGATGTGAATAATGCTTTTTCAAAGGGCTCACTTTCAGATGATGTCTTCATGCAACAAGCATCAGGATTTGTAAATCAACAGTTTCCTCATCAGGTGTGCAAACTGCGAAAAGTAATTTATGCTCTTCGTCAAGCACCGAGAGCTTGGTATCATGAGTTGAAATCTTTTCTGCTTCTTCATGGTTTCATGAATTCAAAATCTGATAGCTCTCTCTTTATTTTTTCTCGTGGCCAAATTCTTATATATTTGTTGGTGTATGTTGACGACATTATCATCACAGGAAACCATCACTCTTCCATCGAGCTATTTGTAAAAACTATGGCTAAACGATTCTCACTTAAAGATCTCAGATCCCTTAATTATTTTCTTGGCATTGAGGCCACTTATACTCCATATGGTTTGTTTCTATCTCAGAAAAAGTGTATCAATGAAAACATAAAATGCATGAAGCCAATGCAGTTGTCACGCCTCTTTCTCCCACCGCTACACTGAAGCTTTATGACGGTAGCCCTGCAGCAAATGAAACACAATATCGTCAAGTTATTGGTTCTTTGCAATACCTGTCTTTCACCCGTCCTGACATCTTATTTGTTGTTAATAAACTTTCTCAGTTTATGCATTGCCCTTCCTCAATTCATTGGTCTGCAGTTAAACGACTTTTGCAACCAGTCATCTTGGACTTTTACTTCAGAAACAATCATTTTCGAGTCTTCATGCCTTTGCTGATTCTGATTGGGCAGGAAATCTTGATGATCGCACGTCCACTTCTGCATATGTTATTTTCCTTGGTGGAAATCCAATAAGTTGGCACTCCAAAAAGCAAAGGACAGTTGCTCGTTCTTCAATAGAGGCTGAATATCGAGCCATTGCCTCTATAGCAGCCGAGTTAAATTGGATTACAAATCTTCTTTAAGAATTAAAAGTTCAGTTGCACTCCACTCCAACGATCTACTGTGATAATATTGGTGCCACATATGTGTGTCAAAATCCTGTCTTCCATTCTCGCATGAAACATATTGCCATTGACTTTCACTTTGTTCGTGATCAAGTGCTCAATAATCGTTTACGGATTGCTCATGTTCACTCTAATGATCAGTTGGCTGATTCTCTCACTAAACCTCTTGCCCACAAGTCGTTTCTTTGTAATCGATCCAAGCTTGGTCTTCATGACAGAAGCCCAATCTTGCAGGGGCACAATAGAGAGCAATCTTAGGAAGCAATCAAAGGCTAAATATCTGTGATTGATTTCCTGTATATGTGTGATTCCACTGTATTAAATTATGATTTTATTCCTTTGATTTGTCCACAATTATAAGATTGAAATCAAGGATTGATTGCTGCAGTTGTTGTATATAAAGACCATACACAAGCTAACGAAAACACACAGAACAATATTCTTTTGTTTCTCTAAACTCTTTTACATATGTTAAAATTTATGCACAAGCAACAAAAAGTAAAGTAAATAGTGATATCAATAAAACAAGTGGTTGAGATAATAGTTCTCGGAGAATATATATAAATATATGTATGTATATGTATATGTATATATGTATGTGTATATATGTATGTATGTGTATATATTCCAACAATTCAATTGAGTTTGTCTAATATGCACAATGAAGTTATGCAAGGTACAATTTCAAAAAGAAGGATTTATTTATTGTGTGCCCTTAAGGTACATATTAAATATATTATTGAAATTGGCAGATATATTTGGTCTTTTATTAAAGAAATAATATTTCATGAAATCAATTCTAACAAGTTTAATATTCTTAACTTGTATTCTAAAAATTAGAAAATTATATTCCTATCTTAACTTGGAAATATAGTTTTCTATGTTAAAAAGTTTAAGGTAAGGTATTAGAAGACTTTTTTCTTACTTGTCACAAGTATATAAATGTTAGAGAATTGCAAATGTTAAGCACTAAGTTTCAAAAGACTCATCATAAAGAGGCTGCAAATTTTTCTTCTAAGAATATATAGTTGCAACTAATTAGACGTTGCAAATTATTTCAAGAGTTAAACATGGAATTCCAGAATTCCAATGACGTTGGCTTTTCGTCAGGTATATCCATTATCTTTGATACCATCTCTTGTTCTATATTAATAATTCCTTACTTTAATTTCTCACTAAAGAATTAGCATATAGTGAAGATGTAAAAGAATAATATTTAATTGGAGCAATGTTCACAATTAATTTCTTGTATAAAGTTTAACATACTTGAGAACTGTACTTAATAAATAAAGAAAAGGCAAGATTATAATACTTCTAATTTTCCTAGGGTTCATTGTATTATAAAATACTGTTATATTTAATTATCTCAAAGTTATTTTCATTTTTTTTATAACAGAAAGGAGTGCTCCACCTAGTCATTACCTTGTCAAAATTGAATCATTCGCATCATTGTCTAATGCTCCAGTAAAGAAGTACATCTCAGATGATTTCGATGCAGGGGGTTACAAATGGTTTTTTTTCTTCAATCAATTGTTAATTATTTATCATAATTTATGTAAACATGCAATTAGATTCATTAAATATAATATTGCTCATTGTTATTGTATCTCATGTAATATTTGACTTGAACAAATTAAATTAGATTCATATTTCTTTTTCTTTTTCTTTCTTTCACTTTGCAATTATGATTACAGGAAATTGGTTCTATACCCAAATGGGAGAAAAAAGGGTGGGCGCTTTATCTCTATTTACTTAGAGCTGGCAGAAATAAATTCTCTCCCAACAAGTTGGGAAATCAACATAACTTTCAACTTGTTTATATTCAATCATCTTAAGGACAAGTATATAATTATGCAAGGTACGTATTATGTTTCATCCTACATATAATCCTAAACATTAATTAAAAGAAAAGCTAATATTTGTAACATTTTACATACCAATAAATTTAATAGCCTATGAATATTTTTCAATCATTCGATTAATTTTATTTTTAGTGATTAATATTGTTTTTGAAAGTGTTATTCCTAATACACATTTATGATGCACTTGATATAAAATTTCAATGTGTAGTAACAAATACATTGATCCAATGATCTAAAAATTATGTATTTAAATATATATTGCAACTAATCTCTACTATATGTTATACAGATGGGAGAGTAAGGCGTTATCATGTAATGAAGACCATTTGGGGTCTCGGTGATTGCTTGGACTTAGAAACCTTTTATAACCCTAACAATGGTTACCTTATAAAAGACACTTGTGCTATTGGTGTAGAGGTTTTTTTTGTTCAAAATAATTTTAAAAACGATTCCTTGACAAGTGTCTACAGTAGTGGAAAGGACTTAGTTGCCCATAGCAACTCAAAATGGGAGTGCTTATCAATGATGTCAGAACCTATTACTTATAACCATACTTGGGTAGTTAATCATTGTTCATGTTTGGATCATCAAATTTACAAGTCTGAAGTTTTTGGATTCTACAAATGGTATACGGTTGTCTTTCACCCTTGATACATGTCCTATCTTCCTTACTAGATAATTGACTGTATAAGCTTTTTAATATATTGCAGGATGATTTTGCTCCACCCTAATGGGAACAAAGAAGCGGCCAATTGCAAAGGCAACTTTCTTTCAATTTATCTATCTTGTCTTTGGACAAGTGTTCCTCAAAATACAAATCTTCTTGTGAAATTCATTTTACGTGTCAAAGACAAAAAAGACGGGAAGAACATTCAGAGGAAAGGTGAGAATACGCACATTGAAATTTGAGTGGAACTTCATATGTCCTGAATCCAACCCACCCTCATTCTTTTTTTTTTTAAACTAATCTTTTATTATGTTTTATTGATACTGTCTTCTTCGCTTATAGTTACTGGCCTGTTAGCCCCTTCAATGAACCGTAACTTGGGCTTTGATAAGTTCATGCCACTGGCTCAATTGAATGATTCAAGATTTGGGTACTTGGAGGATGGCGCTTGCACCGTTGAAGCGGAAGTTACATTACTCGGTTTCGTTTTTAACGAGTGATAATTGTACTATGAAATGTATTGCTATAGTTTAAGCAATAGTGATTTAAATTCTCATGTTAAATTGAAATAAATATGTACCTTGAAACTCAAGTTCTTGATATATTTCACTACTATATTTCCATCTATGTTCCATTCATTTATAGTTCTTGATATATTTCATATTCTAATCAACTAAAGAAATTATTATTTATAGTTTTATTGTACTATAAATGGTAAAAAGCAAGAAATAAAGTAAAACAAAATAAGAAGTATTGAAAACGATGATTAATGAGGAAAATAAAAGTAAAATAAGTAATTTAAATAACAAGTTTAAAATATTGAAAACAAGAGATGAATAAAAAACTTACTTTTTGTTAAGAACTTAAGTTGAAGATTACAAGAGAACTTGTAAGGCAAGAACTCACTCTATTGGTTAATGCCTTTCATTTAATTACAAGAGACTTTATATAGACTTCGTAAACGGAATTCAAAATATTTTAAGTCCATGACAATTATTACTAGCTTTAAAATTTTTTGACTAAGATCAATACAATAATGATTACTTTTGACAATAATATTTGCTTTTTACTATTCTGGATAGGCTTGAGTAAACGTGGAAGCTTGTCTGCTATACTTTTCCACCGATCTTCTAGAAAGTGAATTGGATATGAGTTGGACAAATTTGACTTTATTGATTACAAATCATAAGGATTTTGAGCAAGTGGCCCACCAAACGGATCTTCATCTGGATTTTATGGAGTACTGTCGGATGAGCTGTCTGAAATCCGTTGACTTCTTCTTGGAACTTTTTGACTTCTTCTTGGAACTTTTTGATGATGTTGACTTGTCTTGGGCTTGGACTTCTGTCTTTAGTGGAGTATTGGGCTTGATTGATGTTTCTTTGAGTTTGGTTGAAGTTTGCATAGGCTTTTTACCAGATTTGATTCATTGTTGAATATTTTGGACTATACATCCTGAAATATCATACTTGTCCCATCACTTAATTCTAAACTCTCAAACTAATGACAAATAGCAATTTGAATTATAAGGCTCAATAGTAAATGACTAGGATAAAATCCATGGAATTTGAAAATCTATATGGAAACTAATTTGCTGGATAAAAGATTGGTCTAGGGTATCAGCATGTTTTTTATAATAAGGAAATGATAGTTGATTAAGCTATTCTGGATAAATTGTTGGGTTAGGTCCTAAATAATACCGCCATTCTAAGAACTATGATGGATAAAACTTTTGACACCCAGTATCAAAATGAATAAACCACGAATGATCAAATGTTCTATGATAAAACATATTGAACCAAGCTTTTTGATAATCTACATAATTATAACCATTTGGTTCATAAGGAATTAAGAAAGAAACATTGGTCCAGATAGATTGGGTACCAAATTCTCTAGGGGTTTTGACCTTCTTTATTTTACAGTTTGAGTAAGAAATTTATTCAGGATTTTTGGGATCTTTATGATGAACTATTTCTATGCTATCAGTATCTCCTAGAACCAACTCATAAAATTAACGATTTTTCAATGGATTATATGTGATATATTGACAATCTAGAAGAAACAATCTTTGGGTAAGGGATTTTAATTCGACCAAGGAAACTAGCTTAGTATATTGGGTAACTTGGAGATGTTGACAACAAATTCTATTGCTCCTTGAACAGGTTTTATTATTCTTTGATATATATCAGATCCTAAAAATCTTACTTTTGTTTGAAATAATTTCATTTTGGGGGCAGAAATTACTAAACCATTTTTCTTGACTACATAAAAGAATGTTTTTAAATGTTTAAAATGTTGTTCTATTACTTCATAAAAAATTAATACATCATCTATATAGATGATAATAAATTTTGTATAAGGATTGAATATATCATTCATAATATATTGAAATTCAGATGGAGCATTCTTCAATTCAAATGGCATTACGTTCCATTCATAATGCCCAAATGGAACTGCAAAAGCTGTTTTATTTCTGTCTTGTTCTGCAATTTGAACTTGCCAGAATCTACTTTTTATATCAAATTTTGAAAATAATGTTGCATCATAAAGTCTTTTAACTAAATCTCGTTTATTAGGAATATGATACCTAATCCATTGTAATACTTTGGTTAAAGGTTTGTAATTGATTACTAGTCTTGGAACTCCTCTTTCTAATTCAGATTTTTATTAACATAAAATGCTGCACAACTCCAAGGTGATTTAGATTCTCTTATTAATTTATTTTTTAATAAATCTTGTATTTCTCATTGGCAATATTGTAATAATTCTTGATTCATTTGAATTGGTCTAGCTTTTGTTGGAATTTGTTTTTCATTAAATTCTTTAATATATGATAAAGTAACTATATGTTTTTTTCTATCCCAAAATTGATTAGGCAAATCTGAACATACTTCTTGTTTAAATTTATTTTCAATTTCTTCTATATCATCCTTAATATTAGGTTTTTCTAGTTGTTCTTTAATTCTTTTATATTTAATTTCTTTTTGGAGATAATTAATATGATGTTGTTTATTGATTATTAGTTAATTTGTTTAGTAATTATATTTTGTTGTAGTGAATGAATTTCTCTAGTGTCTATAGGTGATAAAAATTTAAGACTTACTTCTGTTCCCACGATTTTAGTATGAATTCCTTGACTATTTGCTTTAAATGGATATATTTGTGTTAAAAAAGGAGTACCTAAAATGATGTTTTGACTGAGATTTTTTAGTAATATAAATATTGTTTTAAAACAATATCCTTGATTACATATTTTGACTTTTGATAATTTATACTGGACTTCTAAATTTATTCCATTTGCACCTCTTAATCTTTTAGATGTTTTTTCATCATATTTTGTTGGAATAAGACCTTCTCTAATACAATTTTGATCTGCTCCCAAATCAACTAAAGCAATTGTTTCTATTTGTAAATAATTATCTATATATAGTAATATTCCTATATACCATTTTTGGTAATTAATTTTGTCTACAATTTGTACATAGTCTTCTTCTATTCGTGAACTAGAAGCTGTATTTTGATCTTTATTTTTAGATTCAAGTATTGTTAATCTAGTTTGAGTCTGGAGTTGTTCTAATTGTTGATTTTGAATTTCTTTTTTGGTTTCTTTTATTTGTTATTTTAAATTCTTAATTTCTTGTTGTAATTCTCCTGTAGTAACTTGTTTAAACAAAGTTTGTGATGGATATTTATCCCATATTTTGTTTAAACTATATGTTTCTGGAGTCTTAATGCTACTTTCTTGTTCTAATATTTCTTTTAATCTTATTAAATATTCTCTTTTTATATTCGAATCTTCAATTTTATCAATAATATCTAATAAAAATTGCTTATTAGTACTTCTAGTAATTATATTAATTTGCTTACAGTTATATAATCCCTTTATATAACTTGAAGATTTACTCCTTTCTGAAGTATCATCGGTATTTTGCATATCTAAAATATCATTATCTTCATTATCACTAATATTATATTCTTGACTAGATTGTTCACTAAATAATAATTTATTAATTTTATATCTTAGTTCATCTTGATCATTTAAAAGTTCATTGACTTTATTTTTCTTTTTACATTGTTTTGATGTATGACCGGGTTGTCTACAATTCCAACATACTAATTGCTTTTTAGACTTTGAATAATTTTTCTTAGGTTTATATTGTTTCTTATTCTTCTTATAGTATTGATTATCAAATTGACTTTTATAAAATTTATTTGATTTATTTTTCTTATATTTCTTTGAATATGATGGTGGCTTAAGATTTTCATTACCATATTGCTCACAAAACGATCCCATTGTTTTGTTAAAACTTTATACTTTTCTTTTTTCTTTTTGTTCTTAACATATTGCTAATCATTCTTTTTCAATAAGAGCAAACAATTGTCCATATGTTATATTATCCCAAGGAATTGAATTTCCTCCTGTTATTTCTGTTAATTTATTTATTATTTTTTCACAAAAGAATTTTGGTAATCCTGCAATAAATCTCTCTTTTCAGAAAGAAGCATTGCAGTCTTGTCTCTTGAATATATTGTTAAAAATACATCTTTATGCCATCTAAAATCTCCAATGGTTGGACATCTAAGATTTGTTAGAATTATTTTTGAACTAGCTAATTTCTCTTTAGGATTTCTTATGAAATGCATTGAAATTGTATATATTAGTATTTCTACAGCATTTCTTATATAGTTACAAATCCATCTTCGTCTTCTACTTGAGTTTTTTCTACATGATTAAGTATAATTTGTTGATTATTGAATCCTATACAATTGTCCCACCAATATTTCAATGATCATGTAAAACCTGCTACTAATAGTTTAGCAGTCTTATGATTACTTGTTTTATAGACTTTATATGCAGTGGATGCCATACCAATTTCTTGTAAAGTATTTATTATTTCATATTCTGATTTTCCATCTATGTTCCATTCATAAATTGAGTCTCCTGCATATTTATTGGAAATGAATTGTTTTCTTTCTTTGTACATTAAGTCTAGTGGAGTATGTCTTGGATAATATGTTCTTGTAGGGGCTTGTTTCTATTTATTCTTTTTAGTGATTTTGTTTATTTCAATATCTTCAGATGTTGTAATAGATTGAGTATCATTTTGTTGATTTTGATCTATAATAATAATAATAATATAACTATTATAAGTACTTGTCAATATTTTAAGTTTTTGATTTATTTGATCAATTAAATCTATTTTAGGAAGTCTTATTGGCGTATTATTTTGTTGAACTGGTTTAAATAATGGTGGAGATATATCTTGAGGAAATATTATAGGTTGTTTTAATTTAATATTATCTATTTGATCTTCTATTCTTGTAACTTGTTTGGACACAATATGTAGTAATTGATTTTGAAAACTTATTTTGTTCATAAATTTTTTTAATATCTACTAAAGTTGCAGTTTCATTGTTTGGTCTATTTGATCCTTTTTTAAATGCTAAAATTTCTGATTCATTTGTTTTAATCTTAATTTGTTCTAAAGGTGGATGTATAGATTGGATTATTCCATGTTGAGTAGTTTCCCTTTTTTTGTAAATTCATGTGCTTGTACATCAACATGTTGACTTTTATATGGGAATTGAATATTATGTTTTAATGTATCCGTGTTAAACCAAATAAAGAAATGAATGTTTACTTTTAATTTTTTCATTTCATTACACCATTCTTCCTTAATTTCTTCAGTTTCTTGTTTAGTAAATGTACTAAAATACCATTTTCTTTTAAATTTATTTTCTTCTAGTAAAAATTCATTTCTTAAATATTCTTTATTTTTTTCTAAGTTTTCTTTTTGAATAGTATTAACAGTTTGAAAATCTGATTGTATAGGTGACATTGGTGGTGATTGATTAACTGGTTTTGCTATAGGTGTTGTATAATTTACTGAATAAACAGGATTATTATCTATTTCACTTGCTTTTGTACTTTTATAATTAAAACTACTAGATTTTGGTAATGAAAACGAACTCCTAGCAGATTTAATATCAGAATAACTTGATGAAGTTTCTCTTATTCTTAGAGAATTAAATCTTAGTAATATTTTTCCTTCTGGATTTTGAGTAATTTGTTCTATTTCCTTTTGTGCTATATTCCTAGGTGGTAATGGATTATCTATTTGCCAAATTTCTGGCATAGTAATTTCATTCCATTTAAGTAATTTTGGTGTATAAGTTGATGTTGGAGTATTTTCTTCTGTTTCTACTATTAATATTGTAGTTTCTCCTCTAATATCTTGTAATCTACATCTTGGATTAAATTCTGAACTAGTTTGTTTAAAGTATATCCTATAGAGTAATAAATACCTATGTCTATTTTGTGTAAAAACTGATTCTGGTAAATGAATATTTAAAACTAATGTATCTAATATTGTTGGATCATGCAAACTAACTTGGAAATTTGGAGCACAATTAAAATAAATCGCGCCGTTACAAAGGTTTGACTGGACTATC
The DNA here is from genome assembly GCA_013180625.2 of Boswellia sacra. NCBI lineage: Eukaryota > Viridiplantae > Streptophyta > Magnoliopsida > Sapindales > Burseraceae > Boswellia > Boswellia sacra. Next base: position 54,957 of record SNVD02013085.1, read on the forward strand.
CCTAATAGAAAGTCTTAAAATTTTAATAGTGTTTTGTCTCTTAATAACTTTAATACTGGAGAATCTATTCCTATTTTTGATAATGGTTTTATAGCTATTTGTATTAATCTAAAATATATATAATTAAATCCTTTTTGTTTATAATTTTTTGTGGCTAATTGACTAAGCAATCTTATTTCTTCAAATTCATTCTGTAAAGTTAAAGTTTCTTTGTGTTCTTTTATTAAATAAGCATTTAAAATCAAATGTTCCTATTTCATATATACTATTTGGTGAAATACTGGGTAATGTGTTTTTGTTTAAACTTTGTTTACTATTAGTAATTTTTGTCATTATTTCTCTTGAACTAATTACTTTGGACGTTTTTCTAGATTTAGAATTTAGATATTTTCTAACAGTAGATGCCATTTTCGAATTATTAATAACTTCAAATTCTAGCATACAATTTTCTCATGTTAAATTGTATTAGTCATTAACTTATCTCTGTTCTATCATATTAATGTTAATGTATTAATCATTAACTTATTGTTGCGAATTGTATTAGTCATTAACTTCAAATTCTAGCATACAGTAAACTTGACTATAAAATACTATTGAAAATAAGAGCGATAATTATACTATGAAATATATTGCCATAATTTAAGCAATAGTGATTTAAATTCTCATGTTAAATTGAAATAAATATGTAACTTGAAACTCAAGTTCTTAATATATGATCCTTTTTTTCCCCTTTTTCTTTCACTTGATTCTAGTTTACCTTTTATATTTTATTCGATTCGATTAATCTTCCTAAATTTTAAACAAGCTCTGTTCTATTTAGTCTGTATTTTGGTTATAATACTAATAAGGTATGATTGGCACAATGGGTTATAAAGTAGTTTCATTCTAAATAGTTTTAAAAGTTAATATATGGTATAAATTAAAGCTTTTCTCTCACTGAAACAAGCCTCTAGTTTCTTCGGTGTGACTTAACCAAGTTTCTTCTTTGCTATCCAAACACGAATTAAAGACATTTACATGTCTGTTCATGTATTTTTTTGTCCATATGTTTTGATCACTTTGGCAATTAAAATAATTGGTAACAACTTTCCAAATGAATTTCTTCTAAACTTGGTTGTTAACATATATAATGATAAGATTAAAAGAAGGGAAAAAAATGTATATGTGTGGCTTAAGCATATAGTAAAACTTATCCAATATAGCTTAACCGTTATATATATGTTTTGGGCAATTCAAATTTATTATTTGCAAAGGTAAGGCTGCGTTCACCCATAAAATCCTATATTCACCCAATCATTTTAATTAAAAGAAAACATCATTGAATGAAATTCCTTGAAAGGACATAGTAATATAATAACAAAGTTTTCATTATATTTTTCAAATTTATTATAAAACGATTAACTAGTATTCTTCATCAAAACTCAAACAAAAATAATTTCTTCTATAATCTTTAATTTAAATGGATGATGTTATACATTACTAGCGAAAAAACAATTTGATAATTATGGCTCATATTACGATTTACATATTCGACTAATCATTGACTAGCTATCTTTGCACATGGTTTAATTTACTAAATCTCAATATCCATTACCATATGTACATGAAGGCAATTCTATATATCTATCATTAGGATAAGCTATTGATCTCTTATTCCAAGCTAACTTGTAAATGCAACACTTTTTACCAAGCAATTGCTGCCAAAATACTTATAAGAAAACTAACGATGAACATATCTAAACTTAACCATCATGAAAGTAGTTTCCACAAATGTTTTCTTTTTTCTTTATTCTATTTTAAATCGCATTATCCAACATGAATTGAAAGACTACCATGATACACACACACACACACACACACACACACACACACACACACACACACACACACTGATGCACATGTTCATGGTTTTATTGATTCGTAGCCTTTACAACCAAAAGGATAAAAGACTTGTATATGACAGTGCATTGTTATCGCCAGTAGAGAGCTTAATTTTTTGTAAGAAGGAAGCTAGGTGGCAAAACATTTCTTACATATGGAAGAAATAGATTATTAATGATTAAGACAAGTCTTTTACAAGAGAGTTGTTTATATAAGAATACAGTACTCATTGTAGAAACTTCGAGAGAATTAATTTTTGACCTTGGGACTTCTCGTAAAAAAGAGTTTTCCGCATGCAATGGCTTTATTACGTCAAATAATTATTTACCTCTCCAACAAGGTAGTTGTATGTAATTAAGATGAACCTCATCAAACTCATCTTGATTTCCATATTATATATGCCTGCATATTGTGGTGATGATTTTTTATGGGGCAATATCACTTAATGTTATTCAAAGGACAACTATAAATCAAACCATATATATCAGTAAGGATTTCAAACTTCTAATACAAAACATGACTCAGTTATTCATAATAATATATATTGATTTCAAATTAATTACATTTTCTATTAATTTTATGCCAAATGATTGTTAATTAAGCCAAAAACCACTAATTAATATTGCTCATGATCACCAACATCACTTGTTTTTAATGTCCATTAGAAAGTGAGAGCTAAGACTCTTTCTATATAGAGACAGTAGACCCATTAATAGCCTAACAACTATATATGTCCAAGTAATCAGAAAAATTTCTGGTTAACATTTTTAAAATCTAATCAAACATTATATGGTTACTAGGTTTTCGTTAAACAATTAAATGTGCTTGTGTACTTGAAAGACTATATGAGTCAAAATGGAATTCCAAACTCAACGTAGAGACTATATTTCGTGAGTTATCTGTTACAGGTATTAGGTATATAGTTTTAGTTACACTTTTGATTCTTATGGTCAAGTTTAAAGTTGGACAAAGTAACTTACTTTTTGTATTGTAATCATGTGATGTGCTCAACACATCTTTAGTTTATTTATGTTTATATATTATATATTATAAACGTATATATATGGGATAGAGATCTTAATTTTGACATAAAATTTTAACACAAATCTATATATATTATTCATTACACCCATTATTTAAACCACTAACCGATAACATTATTAATAAACAACTAATAAATTTTAATTACTTTTAATATATATATATATAGAGAGAGAGAGATAGAGAGAGATAGAGAGAGAGAGAGAGATAGAGAGAGAGAGAGAGGTAGTATCATTTTTTTGGCACAACATATTAATACAATTTATTGACACAAATTTTTAACCATTGAATCTCACCTAATACAATGGTTGAAATGGTTGATGAGGTGACAACATTAAATATGATTTGTTGACTTTCAATATTAACCACTGGATTAAATGACACCAGTGACTGAAAATTTGTGTGTAGATTTGCGTTAAAATTTTGCGTCAAAAAGTGGAGCAAAATCGGTACCCCTAACCCGTTGACCTGTTACTTTGCCTAGTTACCAATTAACTTGTAAACAAGTTTTATTATCAAATAAATCATGGAAGTTAATGACGAGGTGGGTAATTTTTCTAGAGATTATGGACAAATCAAACAGAGCTACATTTTAAACTTTGCACATGGAAAGGTGTTTTGATCTGAGAGGCTGGGTATACATGAGTCTTAATATGGAATTGGCATTCCAATTCTGATAGCCTGTCCTTAGGTTATAGTTTGAGATAAGAAAAGTTGATTTAGGCTTATTCAATAATATAATTGGCTTAATTTCTAATTCTGATGACCATGATTATCGAGAAAGATCTACATGAGACATGCTTACTAAGTCATCTTACTTATTTGGTGAGCCTATTCAATTTGGCGCAACATATTATCATGGAGGTTAAGAAAATAAAATAAATAACTTGAGAAAAATAAGGAAATTAAACGAACTCAACATTGGTGAACATTTTTTTTTAAATAACATTTGCCAAACACATGGCACAATATAAATTGCTAGGCATACTACATAGTACGGTGGTGTGGTATATTAGACTCACGTAAGTATTTTTCTAAACCTCCAATAATCTCTCTCTATTAATTAGGGAACAATATCAACCTGTACACATATGAAACTTTCTAAAGCTAATACACCAATATTAACCCTGAATATTAATGCTGTAAATTCTAAAAATCATTTTGTATTTTTTGTTTTTTTTTCTAAAACTTGTTTTTCGCCTCCCTACCCCCTCTCCAAAAACAGTGTAAGAAAAAAAAATCATATGCTTGACAATTAATTATTCTAGGCATGCATTAGATTAAATTGTGAAATTTACGTAGTCATAAACCTTTGTAGGAAACTAATTATTAGACTAATTACCAATTTTAATCTTAAAAAATTCTGAAAAAAATCATAGAAGCAAACAATCTGATAAATATATCCTTAACTATTTTCACAAATAACTCTCTGTATTACTGTTTTCTTACTCGCTTTTCAATTTTCATTGAGTAGATTAAAATTTTGGATACAATAGCTTCTCTTTGCTCCAAAAATGACATTCAACCATACACTTATTGGAAACAAATATCAGAAAGTAATGATAGATTAATTTGTGTTAACAATCACATGTTGTCATGCATGCATCACTGTAGACTTTCATTCAAAGTTAATTAAGGTTAAACAAATGTGTTGATGTAAGCAACGTAGAATAATATTAACTAATTTTAATTGAAAATTTATATGCTTCTTAAGTAATAACTTATTTGGAAAATTTAGTGAAGAACTTGGCAAAGTTTTCATCATCTGATTCGATCGAATAGCTAGCCAGGGAAGCCCAGTTCTATTGATTTCATCTATACATATAATAGCTTGCTTTTTAGCGATATTGATTAATTCCCAGCTCTCCAAGCAATAATACTTGAAGAATAAAGAAAGCGTAAGATCACAATGAAACGAATCCTTTTGGCTTTTGTTCTCCTGGCTTCGGCTTCCTCATTTGCCTTCGCTTTCGACCTTAGTCCTTTTCAGGACTTCTATGTAGCTGTCAATGACCCCTTGCATGGTGGTACATATTCAGTGCTATTTCAATATTGGATTTTTATTTTTCAATTAGCTCGCCTCCACAGCTAGGCATTCTTATTTCCACTGCATGTCATGTTGTGAGTATAATCAATATTAATTATTTAATGCATGCGTGAAGTGTTTGCAAATGGAAAGTTGTGCAACGATCCTAAGCTTGCAAAACTGGAGGATTTCTTCTTCTCAGTTGAAATGCCTGGAGACACAACAAATCAATTTGGTGCAAACGCCACAACTGCGGATGTAAAGAAAATATCGAGACTTAACACTCTTGGCATTACAGCTGTCCGTATTGAATTTGCAACATATGGCCAAATCCGACCTCACATTCACCCCCGTGCCTCCGAGATAGTAGTAGTTCTCGAGGGGACTCTATCGGATGGTCTTGTCACATCCAACTCTGGTTATAAGCTTTTCGCCAAAGTTCTAAACAAATGGCGACGTGTTTGTGATCCCCAGTGGTCCCATTCACTTCCAATTCAATATTGGAAAAACAAATCATTGTAAAATTAATGATGTAACAAAGAGGTATGTTGCATATACATATATGCTTTATATATATATATTTGTGTACCTCACCCCGTCTGCGTTTGTTTTATTTAAATAATATAATATTGCAGGTTTAAGTAGTTTTTTTTCCTTCTTCATTCGGTTTAACGATGGCACAAATAATGGTTGTTAAGATCCACTTCGGAAGCCTTTCGAAATAAACCAAATCTTCCATGAATTGTTATAATCCTACCTAAACCCATGGGGAGAGGCGGGTCAAAATTTCTGCGAATATTGATGCACCTTGAAAATTAAGCCAAACATGGGGTTTAAGAAAATTAATGTGCATGGTATTTCTTTAGCTATCTTAATCCATGCACCATGCACAAAACACCCCTTTAATTCAGAAGTAGTGGATGGTTTATGTCGCCATATGTGGCTGAATGAATAGCTTTTCGATGGTAGTTCACTTGTCATGTTGAACACAGGAAACTTCGACAAATGTTTAGTTAGAGAGATTACATTTCCATCATCATAAACATAATCTTGATTACCAAAGTTGGACTGAGTTATAGAATTGTTTTTAAGATTTTGATAATTAAAAAGAGAATTCATTATTCGTTCTTTTATTAGATTTCCAAATTTCATGAATTTTTATTTTTCTTTAGCAATGTATGAAATACTTTTATTAAAATAAACAAAGGTGACATGGTGTTAAAGGGTATGTGAGGTATATTTTCAATTTTTAAATAGGCATCAATATTTGCACTCATGTTTTTATTAACACGCCTCTAGTAAAAAAAAAAACTCTCCTTAAATTTAACATATTCGATTTTTCTGCATAAACCCACCCTAATACCAAATATACCTCATTAAAAATAAATATTATAGACCGAACCTAATGTATATGCAGAGCTTGCACTTTGAAAATTTATAGTTTGCAGGTACAAAAAAATGTAAATCTATTCTTTTTGGTTCGATCTTTCGATTGAATCTTTTGTGTCATAGTCAACCATTTTAGTTAATAGTAACATTTGATTTTGCTAAATTTAGATATCATGTTATAATTTGGACATTACTTGCTACAACTTTGCTTGAAGTTGTTGCAAGTTTCAAGTTACTTGCTATTATGAGCTAATGTTATAATTTTATTGTTCCTGGTTATAATTTCACATTTTTAATAATAAAAAGATAATAAGAAATCGTTGAGACTGATTAAGAATGATAAAATCTTTATATTGTCCTTAATAAATATTAATAATATAACTATTTATAACAAAATAATTATACAATTAAAAAATATTTTTAAATAAAATAATAAAATATTTTAAATGGTTAAATCAGCTGCCATTTTTCTCTTTCAAATTATTAATTTCATTTAATTACAAATATAACCCTTAGATTCAACATATTGTTATTTAGCCAACATAAAATTTGAAATTCTAGTTTGAGCCAGCTGAACTCAAAATATTGCATAGAGTAAATAATCCATGGGCCTGACTTCTATCCCAGTCCAATATATATCTAAAGCTCAAACATGTTCAATCTAATCCAAAATCAATAGCTTAAAGTAAAAGAAAATAAAGTTTTAATCTAATAGTCTTAATTCTTGGCATTACAAGCGTTCCGATTTATTGTATGAGTTTTATTTTCTATATCCATTCTTCTTTTTCTGCTTCACAATAAAGAAGTTAAGTTGAACCAAGAAATGAGCTTCAATATCCCAAAATTTTCAATAATGGCAGTCTAGTTAATGTGATTACTATTATTACAAAAATGGATAAAACCAATAGATTTTGTGATTTAAATAATATATATAGTTGGATCAATTCAAATTGAAGCTTAATTTTTGCTAAATTGATTCCTTTAGCATGGATTAGAGCATCTCAATTTTGATCGTCTTGTTTTAATGATTATAAAAAAGGATATATTGTTCCACGTGTGATTGCGCGACTCACATTTTTTCGATGTACATTTAGTTTTTAATATAAAGGGGAGCATTGAGAATTTCAATGCTATGAGTGAGTCCACACTTATAAGTCTAATTAGATGAGTTGGTGTCTTAAACATCAAACAAATGCACATATTAATAGAGAGCAATCTTGGAAATCAATCAAAGGCTAAATATCTGTGATTGATTTCCTGTATATATGTGATTCCATTGTATTAAATTATGATTTTATTCCTTTGATTTGTCCACAATGACTGAAATCAATGATTTGATTGCTGCAGTTGTTGTATATAAAGACCATACACAAGCTAATGAAAACACACAGAACAATATTCTTCAGTTTCTCTAAACTCTTTTATGGTCTCAGAGCCAAGTGCTCTCAAAGCACAAAAGATCCTCATCTTCCTTATTCTTTTTTTTTTTTCACTCAAAATGTCTTCCTCTTCTCCATCCTCAACCTCTGAACCCACTGTTGTGGTGTCAACTGGAAATAATAATAGTTCTATCGCCCCTTCACTCATCTTAGTCAACACAGCATCACAAATTCCATTCAAACTCTCTAGAGGAGGAAACTATGCCTCCTGGAGATCACAACTCTCTAACCTTTTGTTTGGCTATGATTTGCTTGGTTACATTGATGGATCACACCCATGCCCGCTGGAAACCATGGTGAAATCGGGGGAAACAGAGTCTTCACCAAATCCTACTCATAAATTTTGGCTCCGTCAAGATCGGCTCATATTGCAAGCTATTCAAGCTTTTGTTGCTGGTAATATTGCTTCACTTATATCTTCTTGCACCACCTCTATTGAAGCATGGAAGAAACTTGAAACTACTTTTGCAAATAGATCTCAAACTCAGATGCTAACATTACTTTCCACATTGATGAAAACCTCAAAGGAGGGTATCACGATTTCTGAATATATGCAAAATATCAAAGGTCTGATTAATGATTTAGCCTTGATAGGTCATCCACTCAATGATGCTGAAATTGTTGTTCAAGCACTCAATGGGTTTGGCAATGAATATAAAGAATTAAGTGCTACAATACGCACTCGAGAAACTGCCATGACATTTGAAGAGCTTCATGATAAGCTATTAGATTATGAAACATTTTTGAAGCGCGAAGAAGCAAAGAAGATTGATCCTCCAATTACAGCACAGTTTAACCAGCGAACTAGCAACAAAAACAAAAGCGGATATGGGAACCACACCAATAATCATGGGGTCAATATCTATGGCAATAAACAATTTCACAGAAATTCCAACAATAATTACCATTTTCAAGGAAATTCAAGTAATAATAAGCCTTTTCGTTCTCAAATTCGCCCTTATCATTCCTCACTCAATGGCAACAATTGTTATCATAATGGTCCATCTTTTATCACTCTCCTCAACAATCATGGAGGCCAAACTTCAACTCTAGATATTCAAAACCAATGTGCCAACTATGTAATAAGATCAATCACACTGCCAAGGTGTGTCGTTCTCGTCCGAAGTCCACATATACTCCTAGCTGGCCTCAAGCGAATTTCACGGCCTCTGATCAATCTGACAATAATAGGAATTGGGTCGTAGACACAGGTGCTTCTCACCATATTACATCCAACTTACAAAACTTATCTGTCCACTCAGAATATGCTGGTAATGAAGATATCATGGTTGCAGAAGGTAATGGTATTCCTATTTCTCATATCGGTTGTACCAAGCTTTATTCTTCAAATATTTGCTTAACAATGTTTTTTATGCACCTAATATTAAAAAGAATCTTTTATCTGTATCTCAATTGAATTCTTTCCTAACTCTTTTATTGTGAAGGATTTGAGCAGGGGGCATTCTTAGTCCGAGGCCGGAGTAAGGACAACATATATGAGTGGTCATCGTCATCATCATCACCTCAGAGCTCTCATCCTACTACCTTCACAACCACTATTGCTGTCTCATTTGATATTTGGCATCGTTGTCTTGGCCACCCGTCTATGTTAGTTCAACAAAAAGTAATGTCCAATTGCGCTCTTCCCTTGTCTCATTTTGTCAAATCTCATTGTGACTCCTGTCTTTGTAATAAAAGTCACAAACTTCCTTTTGGTCTTTCATTTGTGTCATGTAATTCTTTTTTAGAAATTATATATACAGATATATAAGGGCCATCTCCAACAAATTCTTTTGACAATTTTTGATATTATGTTATTTACTAAATATACTTGGTTTTATCCAATGAGACAAAAATATGATATTTTTTCTATTTTCTCTCGTTACAAAAAATTAGTTGAAAATTTCTTCCAAACCACCATTAAAACCATATACTCTGATAGAGGTGGTGAATATCAAGGCTTGGCGCACCAACTATCCAACTTTGGTATTCAGCATCTTAAATCACCACCACACACCCCTTAATTAGTAGGCTTAGCAGAACGTAAACATCGCCATATAGTCGAGACTGGTCTCACTCTTCTTCACCAAGCTTCCTTACCACTAAAATTTTGGTCTTTTGTATTTCAAACTGCTATTTATCTTATCAATAGATTACCCACTTCAATCCTGAAATTTCAATCACCATTTGAAAAGCTTTTTAATAAGCACCCGAATTACCACAAACTTAAAGTGTTTGTTTGCTTATATTATCCATGGCTTCCTCCCTACACCTCTCATAAACTTGAACTCAAATCCAAACCTTGCCTGTTTCTTGGTTACTCCCTCACTCATAACTCATATATTTGCCTAGATCCTTCCACGAACAAGTGTTTTATTTCTTGTCATGTCAAATTTATAGAGTCTACTTTTCCTTTTCAACATAAGTCTCTATCTGATTCTCATTCTACCAATGATTCCTTGTCAAAATGGTATCTCATTCCTTCTAGTTCTAGAAACATATCTTCACCTGACTTTCCTTTCTCCACTTCACACCTTCCTATTAATACTTTGACTATTTTGGAAGATACTCGCTCAAAACAATCCACTTCTTCTCCATATGCTTTGAGTTTAGTGATGACACGAAGACCACTCATTTTATGCAATCGCCTTCCACGACCTCTAATAATGATGCCACGTCCTTTAGTCCTTCATAGGTACGTATACACTCTCCTATCTCATTAAATCATAATCCTTTATCTGAACCTCAAATGGTCACTCGCCCAAAACACAATATCTTCAAACCCTCTAAAATTCCTGACCTTCACACCACCATTTCAACTTCCTTTGATAACTTTGAACCTATTGCCTACCTGCAAGCTCAAAAATTTGCTCATTGGCATAAAGCCATGAGTGAAGAATATGATGCACTCATAAAAAATTCAACTTGGACCCTTGTTCCCTCCCACCACACACAAAATATTATTGGGTGTAAATGGATATTTAAGATTAAACGGAACCCATATAGATCAGTTGCACGTTATAAAGCTCATCATATTGCCAAAGGGTTTCATAAAAAACATGGTGTTGATTTTACTAGCATATTTTGTCCAATTGTCAAGCTGACAACAGTTCGCCTAATCTTAAGTCTTGCTGTCTCAAAAAGTTGGCATTTACGACAATTGGATGTGAATAATGCTGTTTCACAGGGCTTACTTTCAATTGATGTCTTCATGCAACAACCACCAGGATTTGTAAATCAACAGTTTCCTCATCATGTGTGCCAACTGCGAAAAGCAATTTATGCTCTTCGTCAAGCATCGAGAGCATGGTATCATGAGTTGAAATCTTTTCTGCTTCTTCATGGTTCATGAATTCAAAATCCGATAGCTCTCTCTTTATTTTTTCTCGTGGCCGAATTCTTATATATTTGTTGGTGTATGTTGACGACATTATCATCACAGGAAACCATCACTCTTCCATCGAGCTATTTATAAAAACTATGGCTAAACGATTCTCACTTAAAGATCTTGGATCCCTTAATTATTTTCTTGGCATTAAGGCCACTTATACTCCACATGGTTTGTTTCCATCTTAGAAAAAGTATATCAATGATCTTTTATTGAAGCATAAAATACATGAAGCCAATACAGTTGTCACGCCTCTTTCTCCCACCGCTACACTCAAGCTTTATGACGGCAGCCCTGTAGCAAATGAAACACAATATCGTCAAGTCATTGGTTCTTTGCAATACCTGTCTTTCACCCGTCTTGACATCTTATTTGCTGTTAATAAACTTTCTCAATTTATGCATTGCCCTTCCTCAATTCATTGGTCTACAGTTAAACGACTTTTGCGACCAGTCATCTTGGACTTTTACTTCAGAAACAATCATTTTTGAGTTTTCATGCCTTTGCTGATTCTGATTGGGCAGGAAATCTTGATGATCGCATGTCCACTTCTGCATATGTTATTTTCCTTGGTGGAAATCCAATAAGTTGGCACTCCAAAAAGCAAAGAACAGTTGCTCGTTCTTCAACAGAGGCTGAATATCCAGCCATTGCCTCTATAGCAGTGATGCGTTCGAAACTAGCAAGTATACTAGTCGCACAAGTAATAAAGTGATAAGTAGATATCGTTCCCACGAGGATTGATTCTAATTGAATTTGTTATTCGAAAGCAACAATAAATTAAATGAGGGGGGTTTTATTGATTGATTAACTAGATGAAATATTAATGCAAGTAAAGAATAATACAATGCAAATTTAAACAGATTGAAAAATCAATGAGAGAAACCTGGTTAAGGGATCCTTCTCTACCACAAGATATGGATTTGCGAATTAATTGTAGAATTGTCATCCATATACACCATTGAAATTACCAACCGTAGATAACAACAAGCTCTGTTATCCCAATCTTTCCTTACTTTGTTGTTAAATTAAACAGGCTCTTTACTTAATCTCTATCCATTAAACAACCTAGAACAAGCTCTCTAAATTTAATTCAATGGATGCATTACGATAAAAAAGATAGGTTGATCTAAGCAATAAACACACAAGCTCGGATTATTTAACTTAGGTTATATTCTCCAATTGTAATCTCTGATCACAATTTTTGCTACTAATGATTAGAAATTCAAGACAATTACGGATCAAGATTTCTAGTCTAGCCATAGACAATATCCAGATTATATTCAGTTGGCCACCCAAATACAATCCAGCAAGCAAGCATAAGCATTAGACATGGGAAAATACAAGCAACTTCAATTAGAGAATTGGATAACAACTTCTTGCACAATCAACTTACAAAAACCATATCAGGGGCTTTGAAATCACCCTCAACCAATTCAGATTCAGTTACACATGTTTAAGAACGTGATAAATATAATACAACATGGAGACATTCCAGAAAATGAAAGGGAAGGGAAAAACTTAGCAAATTTGATGTAATTCTCTTTTGATTGTAGTTCTTCATCTTTCCAAGCTTCCTTTCTCCTTCAAGAACTCCAAGAGATGAAAGAATTCCAGAGCTTAAGCCTCCACCACTTTCTCCCCTCTTCAAGTTATGAAAATAAAACCCTAAAATGTGTTTAAATACTCTACTACAGTAACGTGCTACATTGTCCCGTATTATACATGCTACAGTGATGTGTGGAATTACATTTCTACACTTCTCACACTGTTTTGATTACAACTTTCGGTAAACTGAATGGATTCATAAACCGTAAATTTCTCCAAAAAGTAGACTTCGAGAGCTTTTCAACGGTATATGATATGTCATCGGATTCATTGTATATCAATACCATTAAATCCGAGAAGATGGTTGACTAGCAGAGGTGAAAATGAAGGGTTTTACTCCATTTTTGGGCAAGTTGCTCCAAAACTCCTACAAACATCAAAACCACACAAAAACATAAAAATACCAGGAATATAGCAAAGAAACATGGACGAATTGATATGAAAATGATATATAAATAGACACTTATCAAATTCCCCCACACTTAGACTTTGCTAGTCCTCGAGCAACTACGAAAAAATGAAATAAAACTAAACCGAAACAGAATCAACAAAAAAATTAAAACACACAAATGCTTCATCTTGCAAATAGGACTCAAAGATTGTACTTAATTATAACCCAAGGAAAACTTCAAAATAATGCACTTGATCAAGAATTTTATCCGAAAGATTAGTTACGCTTCACTTCAATTCTTCAAGTGTGTGTGTGTAGAGCCATTCTCACCTAATCAGTTGTAACCCGGATGAGTTTATACATAAAAATGAATCATATTTGATATTGAAGATGTGTAGATAAATGAACTCCATAGGCCTGCTTTTCAAGTCACTCTCCACTAATGTAGACATGCACAACACCAAGGATCAATTAGTACTTTATTAAGCTTGTAACGTTTGGCTTGGGTGAAGGTATGATAAAGGATAATAATTTGGCTCAAATCACCCACAAACACATAACTCATTCAAGACTATGTAGAGCTCAAGCCTATAACAAAACTTCATTTCAATTCACCAGGTTACTCCCCCAAACTTATTTATAACACTCAATCTTTTTTTTTTTTTTTTGCAGAAAACAAAAGAAAACTACACCTCCACACTTTGTTGTTTCATTCTTTTTAAGAACACTTAAGGGTATAGATCTCTTATTCTTCTTCTTTTGTTCTCTTGTTTTTTTTCTTTTTTTTTTATATTACACTTCCCTCCCCCACACGTAAACAACACATTGTCCTCAATGTGTAAGTACGTGGACGATAAGTACAGATTGGCTTTTTTTTCTTTTTTTTTGTTACAAACACAATAGGACTCACTTGCATTGCTCATGACACATCCCAACCTCCTCTAACTTCCCAAAACCAGAGCATAGCTCAGAATTTAATTGTGAATGATCTATATGCTCATAGGTAAGGGATAAAACTATTTGGAACAAATTCATTTGAGGTTAGGAAATCTTTTAGTGAGTTAACAAAGAAAAAGGCTTACAGAGGCTCAAAGGGGTAACTAGGGATCAATTTCAGTCAAGGTTGGCTATTAAGGCTCAAACGGTTCAAAGATGGCCTAAATCATTTCCCAAATGTTGCACAGTCTAGGATTTCGCCTCGAGTGACCATCAAACAAGTTCTAGAATTCATTGAAATCTGAAGAAATATTTAAATTACATAAACTTTCTCTAAGTGAAAAAATAACTCAGTGATAATAGCTCAGTGCTCAATGTTGCGCAAGGAATCAAAAGCAAAGCGAAAACCAATAAACATTTCAAGCACACAGATCCCTGCATAATTTATCATTTTCCAAGAGTTATTCTTAATTCAATCATTATCTTATCATCGACCCACAAACTGCAAGAAAAGAGGTACGTGGCGTTGTTACACCTGAGTCAAGATTGTATATTTCAACAATCCTTAGGACCAGTAGCCCGCAGACTTAAGGTTTCCAGCCTATATACCTTTATTATGAAAGAACAAAACAAGATACAAGACACTTCAAACAACATGAAATAAACAAACTACAGATTTATGTCGAGAGAATGCGTTTCAAGGGTTAAAGAAAACCCCATATTCTGCCATTCTCCGGTTTTTCCACAATGTTTTTTTTTTCGAATCGAAACTGATAAAGACAAAAACACACAACAACTCTAAATTACCCAAAACTAAACTTACTCATAAAATAACAAAGTCCAACAAGCCAGCAAACAAAAACAAGTCAGTTAGAATGGGTCTAAAAAGTTAGAAGTTAGCCTCCTTATTCAGCCATTATGGATTGAAGAGATCCAGAATGCGTTTCAAGAGGAATTAAACTTTTTAAGCCACCACTCTAAAAGCCATGATTAGAAAATATTACCTGGGACGAAAGAAATAACCTGGAAAAAACTCAAAAGAAATGACATGAAAAATCTCAAATAAACACACTAAAAAGAAAGTAAACAAAAGCGAAGCAAACCAATAGATAGAGATTACAGATGGAGCGTTAAATCCAGTCTACGCCTTTTATTGCCTTCTCCAACCATCTTATCCGAGCCATTGTTGAATCAGGCCGGCGAATAAAAAAACAAGTCTTGTATTTGTCAATTACTCCCCTGCAGTTGGAAGCTGTAACCCAGGATTTTGCCTCGCTGACTGTGAGATAGTTTTTTGATAAAAAAAAAAAACTGCTTGATCAAGAAAAGACAACAAACCATCAAAAAAATTATTGACATTTAACAAACCAATGGGTTTCCGATGGATGTTTAGCTGTGCCCCAAGAGGTGATTTGAAATATCTCCTCTAATGTACCATAACCACCGGGCAAAGCTATAAATGCATCAGATTTAATGACCATATGTGCAATACGCTTATGCATGCTAGAGACCTGTAACTCTTCCCCGATTGTGTTGCCTACGATATCTCGTACAGCTAATGGTTTGGGGATAATGCCTAGAACTTTGCTCCCTCCTAGGGATGCAGCTGTCGACACACACCCCATTAACCCAAGACTACCCCCTCCATAAATCGAATGAATACCCCTCGCAGCTCATGTCCTACCAAGATCAAGAGCTGCTGTTGTAAACTCTCCATCTTTACCAAATTGCGATCCACAAAATACGCATATATTTTGGAATCGCCGAATTGCTGTTTTCTCCATTTCTAAAAGTGCTCTAAACTTGTATAAGACAATGATGCACATCAGGTATTATGCAATTCAAGTGCAAGACAGGTTATAAAATGACATTTGAAAACATGCAGAATGGATATATACACACGTAAAGCTCTCAAATTTGACATATGGGGACATAATTTCGGTGGGGGTTGCTCGATGCAGATTTATCGCCCCAAAATTTGAAAAAATGAGATATGCTTTCGGCGAGGTTTGACAAAACCTACACACTTGTCTCCCACGTGAAGCATGGAAAATGGAGATACACTTTCGGCGGGGGTTGACAAAACCCCCATACTTGTCTCCCACATGAAGCATTAAAAATGGAGATCCACTTTCGGTGGAGGTTGACAAAACCTCCACACTTGTCTCCCACGTGTACTTCTGCCATAGGGGAGTCATATGGTTTGTCAAAAAGAAAACTTGAAATTAAAACAAACAAAATCAACAAACAACAATAATACAAAACAACATTGATAATCAAATCAAACGAAACAAGAAAAAAGAAATTTGACAACAACAACACACATTCAAATATACAAGTAGTTGTGATTGTGGCTCACATCTACCTCTGGTTTAACGTCCAGTAACGGCTGAAACGCCTTCTATGAGTCGGGGATTTGCTTCCCATCCAGTTTTCTTATAAACTGGCAAACAGGGTCGTTTTTATTCAGATTCCCTAGACTATAACATTGCAATTCATCACGAAATTGTGTCCATAGATTAAGCAATTCACGCTGAACAAGTCCACAAGAATGTGACTCGAGAGTTAACAAAACATTATCCAGCGACTCATTACTCAAACCATTCTTAATAAATGAAAGTTTATCTTCTCTATTCCTGGACGAAAAACCTAATGAACGACAAGTCTGGTTACAATTCCATCTAGCACATTTATAACATACTTGTAACCTTTTCGCTCTTCGCCTCTTGGCGTAGTAGCTGTTTCCTAGACCAGGCATATATTTTGCGAGATTAATGTCAGGTTCACCGGACAATCTCACCTTGGCTTCAATAAGCCATCGGATATCCGCAAGCACATTTAGGAGCATCAATGCCCAAAGTCTAGTCATCCGTACTTTATAAATTTTAAACACAGTATTTTGAGGAAGTGAAGGGAAATATTTACGAAGGTTCGATAGAAAGATATCAGTATCCATTGAAGAGAAGAAATAGAGAGATATTACCGATAATGCGATTGAGTTTGTTCTTCTCCCAGATATGCACGTTTCAAACCTTCGAACAATGGCTTCAACTCCCGTTTGAATGTTTCCTCAAGCTGTTGCACAACTGAACTCAAAGCACGGAATAATCAAATTAAACACAAGAAAAGAAAAGAAAAGAAAAGAAAATAGAAACACATAAAAGAAATAAAAACACAAGAGCAAACGAAAGTAAAAAACAAACAACAAAACAAATGAGATAGATGGCAAAGAGAGATAAAACCTGATCAATTATAATGGCCCATGAGAGGAATCTCCTCGAAACACAAAAATTGATCGTTACTACCTTATTTTCTTTGTCTCTTTTTATTTATGTTTCAAAAACATTGGGTTACCTCCCAATAAGCGCTTAGTTTAACGTCCTCAGCTTGACCTTACCTGCCATCACCCATCAAGATAAGTTGGCTCATAGAGAGGTACCTCATCGATGTCCTGCATCACTGAATTCTCATAGTAAGCCTTCAACCTGTGCCCATTCACCTTGAATACTTTGTCCGTTTTTAAGCTCTTGATTTCCACTGCACCATGAGGAAAGACATCAGTAATAACGAAAGGTCCAACCCATCGAAATTGTAATTTACCTGGAAATAACTTGAGGCGGGAATGAAATAAAAGAACTTTCTGTCCCACTTCAAAATTCTTCCTGGAGATCATTTTATCATGAAATGCCTTAGTTCTCTCCTTGTAAATTCTGAAATTCTCATAGGCATCATTTCTAAGTTCTTCCAATTCTTGCAGTTGAAGCTTCCTTTGTTCTCCAGCAGCATCCATCTCCATGTTACAAAGCTTTACTGCCCACCATGCTTTGTGTTCGAGCTCTACCGGAATGTGACATGGCTTACCATAGACTAACCTGTACGGAGACATACCAATAGGTGTCTTGTAAGCAGTCCGGTATGCCCAAAGTGCATCATTTAGTCGTAGGCTCCAATCTTTTCTGTTCGGATTCACTGTCTTCTCGAGAATGGACTTGACTTCTCGATTTGAAACTTCAACTTGAACACTAGTTTGTGGATGATATGCAGTAGACAACTTATGAGTGATGTTGTATTTCTGAGCAAAGGCTTCAATGAATCGGGGTTGCCAGAAGTGTGGTCCCGCTGTCGCTTATCATGGCTCTTGGTGTCCCAAATCTTGCAAAAATGTTAGATTTCACAAAATCTACAACAACTTTAGAATCATTAGTTCTCGTAGCTTTTGCTTGCATCCATTTAGAAACATAATCCACAGCAAATATAATGTAAACATTACCAAAAGATGAAGGAAAAGGACCCATGAAATCAATACCCCACACATCAAAAATCTCAACAACAAGTATAAGGGTTTGTGGCATTTGATTTTTGCCACTTAAATTACCTGTCCTTTGACAACGGTCACAAGCTTTGCAAAATAGATATGCATCTTTGAACAATGATGGCCAGTAGAATCCACAATCAAGAACTTTTAGGGCTGTTCTTTTTGGTCCAAAGTGACCGCCACATGCATAAGAATGACAGAAGGTCAAAATTGAATTAAATTTAGATTCAGAAACACACCTTCTTATCACTTGATCAGAACAATGCTTTCATAAGTATGGATCATCCCATATGTAATATTTGGCAATGTTTTTGATCTTGTCTCTTTGAGCTCGAGTCAAGTCATGTGGTAGCTTCTTGGTAACTAAGTAATTAACAATAACTGCATACCAAGGGGCTGCTACATGTAGAGACAGCAATTGTTCATCCGGAAAACTTTCTTGTAATGGCAGTACATCCTCGTCATGGACAATGCGACTGAGATGGTCTGCAACTAAGTTTTCACTGCCCTTCTTATCTTTGATCTCCAAGTCAAATTCCTGTAAAAGGAGTATCCACCTAATAAGCCTTGGTTTTGCATCTTTCTTTGTGAGCAAGTACCTCAAAGCTGCATGATCAAAATAAACGGTTACTTTAGTACCAATCAAATAAGATCGAAACTTTTCTAAAGCAAAAATAACCGCTAGCAGCTCTTTCTCAGTGGTAGAATAATTAAGTTGGGCATCATTTAAAGTCCGAGATGCGTAATAAATAGCATGTGAAATTTTGCCAATTCGTTGACCCAAAACGGCACCCACAGCATAATCACTCGCATCACACATGATCTCGAATGGATGATTCCAATTTGGAGATTGTATTATTGGAGCTGAAGTCAAGAGTTCCTTCAGTTTCTCAAATGCCTCTTTGCATTTCTCATCAAATTCAAAGGCCACATCATTTTGCAATAATCTGCATAGGGGCAATGCTATCTTCGAGAAATCTTTGATGAATCTATGATAGAAACCTGCATGGCCAAGAAGCGAACGAATATCCCGCACACTTGTGGGAGGTGGTAAGGAACATATAAGATCTATCTTGGATTTATCCGCCTCTATACCCTTAGCAGAAATAACATGTCCCAAAACTATACCCTGATCTACCATAAAATGACATTTCTCCCAATTTAGAACAAGGTTACTTTCTATACATCTTTGAAGTATAAGGGCCAGGTTGTCAAGGCATTTATCAAAAGAATCACCAAAAACACTAAAGTCATCCATAAATACCTCAATGATGTTCTCAACATAATCCGAGAAAATACTTACCATACACCTTTGGAAAGTGGCAGGGGCATTGCAAAGACCTAATGGCATGCGTCGATAGGCAAATGTACCGAATGGGCATGTGAATGTAGTTTTCTCTTGATCCTCAGGGGCAATGACAATCTGATTATATCCTGAATAGCCATCAAAAAAACAATAGTGAGAATGACCTGCTAATCTCTCTAGCATTTGATCAATGAATGGCAAAGGAAAGTGATCCTTGCGAGTTGCTGAATTGAGCTTCGATAATCAATACAAACTCGCCAGCTAGTTTGGATACGAGTGGGAACTAGCTCATTATTGTCATTCTTAACCACTGTAACACTAGATTTCTTCGGAACAACTTGGACTGGACTCACCCACTTGCTATCCGAAATTGGATAAATCACACCCACATCTAACAATTTCAGGATTTCTTTCTTGACAACTTCCATCATTGAAGGATTCAACCTCCGCTGTGCTTCTCAAGTGGGCTTGGATCCTTCTTCTAATAAGATACGGTGCATGCATATGGCTGGGCTAATACCTTTGATGTCAGCAATTGTTCACCCAATGGCTGTTTTGTGATCTCGAAGCACTCGGATGAGTTTCTCTTCTTGTAATGGTGTAAGGCCCTTGGCTATTATGACTGGCAAAGTTATCCTTCTCACCCAAGAAATACATACTTCAAATGTTCTGGAAGAGGCTTAAGCTCCAAGGTTGGGGCTTTCATCACAGAAGGAAGAATTTTCTCATTAGATAAAGGCAATTCAATGTACGAAACATCATACCTGTTTGTGGTGATAGTTATAGTCTCATCCAAGCTTGCCACAGCTTCCTCCACTTCTTTAGACACATGTAGCAACTTTCCTGGTTCTTTGAAACTTTCTGTCCTTATGTGTTCACTAATGGATACTTCCAATTCATCTTTGTGAGTTAACTCAAAAAATTGTTGTGCCAAAGAATCAATGACATCAACTGCAAAGACAGAATGTAAGTCAGTAAGGTATCTCATTGCCTCAAAAATATTGAAGCGAATCACCTCGCCATCAAATTCCATGGTGAGAGTGCCATCATGAACATCAATCTTGGTTCGTGCAGTTTTCAAGAATGGCCTCCCTAAAAGAATCGGTGTCGGATTGGGAGATGTCTCATCCTTCATTTCCAGAACATAGAAGTCTGCTGGAAAAACCAATTGATTTACCTGCACAAGCACATTTTCCACAACTCCTTTGGGATATGCATTAGAACGATCAGCAGTTGAATTCACAATACCAGTTTTCCGCAAGGGGTCCAAGATTCACGAAGCAATAAATAGATGGGCATGACATTATTGATGCTCCTAATCTAACATAGCTCTTTCAAACTTGGTATTACCAATGGTGCATGGAATGGTGAACGTACCTGGATCTTTGCATTTCGGAAGAATTTTTCTTTGCAATACAGCTGAAACATTTTCCCCCCACACTTACCTTCTCATTTCCTTTCAACTTCCTCTTGTTGGTGCATAACTCTTTGAGAAATTTTGCATAACGAGCACTTGCTTGATAGCATCCAGAAGTGGTATGTTTACCTCGATCTTGCGAAAAGTTTCCAGGATTTCTTGTTCTTGTTCCTCCTTCCTTGATTTTGCAAATCTGCTGGGAAAAGGTGGAGGGGTAACAAATGAATGAATGGAAGTTTTAGGATTTACCTTAGAAGTGGTATCATCCCCTTCATCAATTTGTGATTTCTTTGGTGGAATCTCTAATTGCTTTCCATTTCTCAAAGTTACAGCATTAGCATTCTCTCTTGGATTGATCAATGGCTGAGATGGTAATTTTCCCGAGCTTTGACTCTCAAATTTGCTCATGTTAGTGGCCAATTGTCCTATTTGACTTTCCAGGTTTTGGATACTTGCCCTAGTTTCCTACTGAAATTGCATTGTGTTAGTGGCAAGTGCTTTAATAATATCCTCGAGAGACGTACCTGAATTTTGTGGAGCTGGTTGCGATGCTGGTTGTGGTGTTGGTGGTGGTTGTGCTTGAAATGGTTGCTGCACCCTTGGTTGATTGAAACCTGGTCGTCGATTTGGTATGGCATTTGGGACAATTGGTTGACGATTTGCATATCTTAAATTAGGGTGATCTCTCCATCCAGCATTATAAGTATTGGAGAAAGGGTCATACCTTTGCCTTGGTTGTCCTGTAAATCCACCCATGGCATTGGCTTGTTCTGTATCTCCTTCTTGCAAAGTTGGACACATGTCGGTTGGATGGTCCATGGCAGAACATACCCCACATGCATAAGATTGCTGCATATGTCCTACAGCCTTTTTTTTTACAAGAGAGGTAAGTTCACAAAGTTGTTGTTCAATGTTTGAAGTACTTACCTCATTTACTCTTTTTGGTA
>SNVD02013089.1:0-74675 GCA_013180625.2 Boswellia sacra
GCCCATGTAGACTACGGATGTGGGTTTGATCTCTCCAAGTCCTAATTATAAGTAAATAGAATGGGGCATGAGATTGACACTTGCTCCCAAGTCTAACAATGCTTGACTGAATTCATGTGTCCTGATCTGGCAGGAAATTGTAGGACACCCTGGATCTTTATACTTGGGTGGCGCTTTCTATTCAATTACTGCACTTACCTATTATAGTCAAGAATGCAGTCTTCTTGACATAGTGCTTTCTTTTGATGGTGCATAGATCCTTGATAACTTTGGCGTAAGCCAGAACCTGTTTAATTACATGCAACAAGGGAAGATTAATCTTAACTTGTTTTAAGTGTTCTACAATCTCACCTTGAATTTCTGAGTTTTTCCTATTAGATTTGAGCGCTTGTGGAAAAGGCACCTAGATCAAAAATTTTTTTTCAAGTTCTTTCTCAAAAATGTCCTCCTTTTATGAGGGAACATCTTTATTTTCCATGGTTGTATTGATCGACAATGTAGGCTCATTTAAAATCTTACCACTCTGAGTAGTGATGGGATTTACCTCTTTGAGATTTTTTGTGTCAGAAGTAGAGGCTTGTGCCATATGTTGCCCCTTTGGATTAGATTGAGTTTGAGATGGAAACTTACCTCGCTCTTGTATGGTCAAAGCACTAGTTAGCTTAGTGATTTGACTTTTGATCTCCTTGTTCTCTTCTACCACTTGTGCAAGAACTGTTTCAAATTTTTGGTTTGTCTTATTTTGGGCCTCCATAAATGCTTTTAAGGTATTCTCTAAGGAATTCCCAGCTTGTGGTGCACTGTATTGAGGTGCTTGATAAGACTTGGGTGGTTGTTGTTCCTGTTTCCATTGGTTGTTATTTTAGGGGTTAGATTTCCAACTAAAGTTTGGGTGGTTTCTCCAACCAGGTTACAGGTTTCAAAATATGGTGAATAAGGCTTTTTGTACATCCCTAAGGCATTACATTATTCCTTATACAACCCTCTCATCTCACTATAAGTTGGGCAATCTTGAGCTAAGTGCTCCACCCCTCCACAAACGAAACATGTATCTTGTGATTCAACCTTAGCAATCGTGTGGGTGACCTTCCTATCTTTGGTTTGCAAGGCTTCCAATTCCCTAGTTAAGACTTCTAATTGGGCTTTAAGGTTGTCCTCTTCCTTAAGATGGTAAATTCCACTAGGTCATGACCTATTTGTGCTGTTTGTAGTGCTAGGTCCAGTCCATGTGTGGGCTTTTTCAGTTAAGTCTTTGAGGAATTCTATGGCTTTCTCAGGGTCTTTTTGAAGGAACTCCCTATCACACATCATCTCAACAAATTGGTGCTCCCAAATTGTGAGTCCTTCATAGAAGTAACTAACCAAGCGCTAATTTTCATACCCATGGTGAGGACATATGTTTAACAACTCTTTAAATCTCTCCCAGGTTTGATACAAGGTTTCACTATCTTTTTGGGAGAAAGAGGAAATTTGTCTTTTTAGGCCGATTAGTCTTATGTTGTGGGAAATACTTGTTAAAAAACACTTGGTCCATTTCTATCCAAGTTCCTATGGATCTCGGCCTTAAAGAGTATAGCCAACTCTTTGCCTTGTCCTTTGGAGAGAAAGGAAAAATTTTTAACCTAATAGAATCTATGGCATTGGCCTGACTATGAAAGGTGCCCATTACTTCTTCAAATTCTCAAACATGCACATAAGGGTTTTCACTATCTAAACCATGAAAAGTGGGTAAAAGATGTATCATCCTACGGTGAAAGTCCAGCTTTGGTGTGTTGGGCGGAAATATGATACATGATGGTGTGGCTGTGCGGGTAGGATGCAAGTGATATTTTAGAGTTTTAAGGGGGTTGTCCTTATGTTGGCTAATTATATCAGAATTAGAAGATGAAGATCAACTAAGAATTGGATTTTCTTCGGTTGCAAAATCTACTTGTGGTTCTAATTCTGCTTTCTTCATAAATCTCCCTTGTTTGTCTCTAGATTGCTTCATACATTCTCACAATTTGTCTCTTTTTTTTTTTTACAAGAAAGTTCTCAAATAAAGTTAAAAAGCAATAAGATAAAAAAATTAGGGAGAATAAGAGAAAAAAATAAAACAAACAAGGTGGCAAAGCTAACCTTTGACAAGTATATGCAGAATTAAAAAAAAATAAAACATCAGAAGAAACAAGGTGGCAAAGCCAACCTTTCAAATATAAAACAATAATATTAAAAGACTATAATTTAAAAAGTTTAGAAGTTAGGAACAAAAAAAAAATAGATGCGTAAAAATAAAAGTTAGATGCGTAAAAATAAATGTTAGGTGCGTAAAAATAAAAGATAGTACAAGAATAATTAAGATAACAAAATATTAAAAAAATGAAAAAGGAAGAGAATAATAATTAGAGTTAGGCAAGATTAGGAAAAGTTAGGCAAAGTTAGAAAAAGTTAAGAAATTATTTAAAGAAAAAAAAAAGAAAAGAAACCAAGAGATGAAATTTTACAAGAAAAAGAAATGAAAAAACATAAACCATCTTTCGTCTATTGCTCCTCCCTGGCAACGACACCAAATTTTGTTTACACCCAAAATATACCGCGGTTATTATGGTATAAGTTGAGCTGTCAAATCCACTAGAAGACTTTCAACAAAAGAGATTAGTAAAACAAAAATACTAAAAAGATAATAAAGACATAAAATTTAACTTTGAAGTGATTGGTTATAAAGAGACTACAATGCATAATAATTGAAAACAATAGATGGTAATTAAGAGGTAAGGCATCGAGAATCACTTATATTTTTTGTAAATCTAAACCCCACTTTGATTTAACAATGATAACTCAATTGAAAGTTTCACATCCCAAACAATCAATCGGAAAATATGTATCATAAAGAATAATTGATAAACACATGTATTTGATATGCATAAACTCTTTACAAGCAATATTTACCAACAACGTTCATCCTTACAATTTATCCAAGAGCAACAATTATCTATTGACAATATTGTAGTAAAAAGATTAACTATAAAATGAAACTACCAGTAACAATTATAATTCAACACGAATCACATAAAGAAAGCATGACTGAATTTATATGAAATTGATAATTATAATTTCTGGATTAAAGACAAATCACAAGATAAGAAAGAGTTTAACACATAAACAAACATACAAAATTTATAGCCCTTGAGGAAGAATCAAAGTAGAGAAATAGGTAAACCACACATACAAGTTCATCTCTAGCCTTACCAAGAGTTCTAGCCAACTTACAAGTTCAGAACATGATGAGTGACGATCGAGTATAGCAGAGAATTGCTCATATGGAGGGCAAAGCTCTTGCCCATTGAAATGAAAGACGTGATCGTGAGGATCCGAGAAGGTTGTACAGTCCTTAAGAAAAGGGATGTCAAGCTTCATATGACAAAGGAACTTCAAACGATAAAGACTGACATATTCGAGTTGTTTCCAGCCCTCATATTTCAAAGGCTTTAAAAAGACTGGAGGACCTTGAGAGAAGCCTCAGATATGTTGGATGGCATGAAAAGGCGTTGAGAAAATTGAAAATAAGTCTCGAGAAATGAGAGAAAATGTGTGGAGAAGTAGCAAATAGGAACGACACTTAAATAGTGCATAAAATGAGACAGAAAAGGAAAAAAAAAAGAGGAAAAATAGCTAGAGAACCATCAACTGATCATCTAACTGCCAGTTGATTATTGCATGACAGCCAGCTAGTTGTCAAATAGTCGTTCGACGGTCTGCTGGCTGGCCGGCGATTGTTAGGGCAAAATCACCTGTTCTGCTTCTTTTTTTCATGAGTTTCACGACTTTTGTAACACATACCAATGAGCGATTTTGAGCATGTGGCTTCCAAATTCAGCAGTTTTATTCAGAATTGAATAAATTGTGATGTAGAGACAAATTTTAACAAATTTGGATGTAAACTTAGCGCAATGCACAAAGTGTATGGAACCGAAAGTAGAAAATTTTCACTAAGTTTTTAAAAATTGTTTTCATTTGATTGTACATCCTAGAAGTTAATACATAGAAGCAAAATAAACAAAAGAAATCATTAAAGAAGCTGGTGGTGAAAATCCTCACTCATTGCCATCATTGTCGATATTGAAAGAGAAAGCAACAACCTAATCCTAAAGACGCTCAACCTCATGCTCTAGACGAGCAACCTCTTGACGAATTGTCTAACCAAGCAAAAGAATCATATAGTTAGAAAAGCTATTAGAATAGAAATCATGCATACATGAAGCGTAGAAAGGTATTCTACCTAATACTGATGTGACATCTACAAAACATATCCATGAGAAGTGGCTTGCATACGAAAAATTCACTCCATGGAAGATCGTGGTACTTGCATCACATTACATTTTTTTATGATTAATGATTGATTAAAGAATGACAGGAAAATTAAGAAACACATACTCAAAAGACTTACTGGAGTGGTGTCTTGAGGAACAAAATGAACAGGCATGTTCAGATCCTCAGTGATCACATGACTGTTGATCTGTCTGTTGGCATCCCATGTATAGACAATGTTGCTGGGATAAGTCTAGAGGTCACCAAACACATGATCGGCTAGAACAGCTGGGGTAGCTTAAGGAGTTGGAGGTGGACATGGCTGTTAAGCGACGGTAGAAAAAGAAGCTGATGTACCAGTACCTAAAGAGGAGGCTTCGATCTCTTCCCACGATAGACAAAAGAGTTGCTAGCATGATTGGACACAGCAAGGAGATGGGGAATCTCATCACTGGATCAGCCAGGTCTAGTGTGCAACAAGGAGGCCCAAATGCAATCAATGTAGGAAGTCGTCATCAATGGGAATTCACTCCTGCTCAAGCGAATCCTAGTCATGTAGTCTGACACCTCTAGCTCCATAGCCAAATCAGTTGATTCTATCATCAGAATCGATAGCAAAGGGGGAATCATACGGTGTGTTAGGCCTTCGTACCAATCCCACACACGATTACCCAAATACCACATCATGGCATTTACACAAGGAAAGAGGATGCAATATAAGTTAAAGGGGGAAGCAACCCTCATAGTCATGAACCAGTTCTCCTCAGGACCCCACCACTCAAAGTGAATCGATGAAGAGTAGAGAAGCATGTAAGATTCTAATATAAACAAAAATATTGACTGTAATGTCTTTTTACCTTGTCCCAAGTCATCGTATGAATGTAATCACGAAAGAAGTCTAACTCATGAGACCTCTTAAGCTCTGCATGATATGTAGCCCACCTCTTCATTTGTGGGAAGGAAGAATCCTCATAAGTAGGAAGAGGAGATGGTAGAATTCAACCCTTAGCTATATAAACCCCCCTTTTCACTTTATAAGGCACACCGAATTTTGATTTTACAATTGCTCTAAACCCAGAAAGGTTACATCTTGAAAGCTGAATTCTCTCCTCCCTCCTATCTACTTTTTTATTTTCCTTGCTTAGAATAAACATTTTTAGGGTTTAATTTTATGCTTATGAGCATGTTTAGGATTATTATGAATGGTTCTATCCCTTGTTAATTTTGTGAGATGGATAAACGTGTCAAGGTAAGTCTGCTATCCTTCTTTTATTAGAATCATGCTTCGGAGTTTAATTTCTTTGTGAATGCTTAGGAACATGTTTAAGAGCACATGCTTAGAATCATGCCTAGGAGCACATGATTATAATCATGCTAAGACGGACTTATATTTGCTTTGATGAATGCCAGGAAATAACATAGAATAGGTAAGAATTATCATTTTGCCCTTAGATGCTATGATTGATCTCAATTGCTTGAACTAGGCTAGAATATCCCATGAATGCCATGTTTATGGTAGAAATGCCATGAATTAATGTGAATAATGCTAGAATTGCAATAATTAGAATTACCATGATAGAGTTGATCAAATCTAGGCTAGATTGCCATGAATTAATTTATAATTTTTTTATTTATGAATGTATGAGAGCATGTTTCTATCATGATTAGAAGTGTAATTGTGTGATGCCATGAAGTGGTGGTGGACTCACATTGATGGTAAAGGACCATCACTTAGAATAAGTGACTTAATGTATGAATAGAGGTTCAATAGACGTTGAATAGACTCACGTATGGTGGTGAGGAATTCATCATCTATTAGATCTTAAATTGATCATCATTACCCAATATTTGAATTCATGATGAATGGATGTGTGTAATATTTTCTTAGTTTATTTTATTATTGAATAATAAAGTGATGAAATCCTCTTTCCCTTTCGCCCATGTTTGAAAGGCAATATAATTTATTCTCCGTGCTATTTCTTTGTATGAATATACAACTGTTTTGATTGAATAATCACCTCGTATGACTAATAAAGATAAAAACAGACAATGTGTGCATAAAATGAACAATATTAAGTGGACTAAGTAACGATATGAGATGTTCTTATTTGGTATTTCCTAGTGGAGGTTGGATTTCGATCCGGGTAGGTGGAATGACTCGTACCTGACTTCTCGAACCCATATTTGAAGGGATGAGGTAGTGTAGATCCTGAAGCAAGGGATTAGATTGCCCCCATTCATTCCCAATTGAATAATTGGATAGCAACTCGATTCTCCATATGTGCCCATGGCCCGTTTGTGTTCCCTTAAGTCTTGAAAGAGGCTTTGACACAGTGTCCTGGTTGCAAACACTCTGGCAGGATGAAAGCCCCGTTCATAACATCCACCTTAAAGAAGAAATCTCCCTCGAAGAAGGCATCTACCATGAAGAAGTTGTCCACCTTGGAAAGGCATCTCCTTTGAAGAAGGAAGTTCACCATGAAGAAAAATTTGAAGTCTACCTTGCAGAAAGGCTTTTGAAGGTGAAATTCGATGTCAACCTTGAAGAAGGAAATCTGCCTTAAAGATACAAAGTCATCTCGAAGAAAGGATTTGGAAAAGGAAAAAGATTCATTTGTCAGATGGTTGAAAGGATATTAAAAGGGTAAGAGAGAGAGAGAGAGAAGAAAGAGAGAAGTGAGAGAAAAGAGAAAAAGAAGAGAGAGAAATGAAAAGTAAAAGAAAGATCCTGCATTGGTTCTAAGACACCAAAGGAATTTTTGAACGAAATCGATGATAAGCACCCGCTCATGGCAACAGCTTAGCAACTCGAAAGGAAAGAATAGTAAGATCAGAATCTTTGACCAGAATCATATGGAAGAATTCCTCTATAAATTGGAAAAGCAGCTTGACTGAAAAATCCACCGAGCAAGGTAAAAAACTTTTAGCTAATTTGAAATCATCAAGAGATGTTTGATATTTTGAGGAATTTGCAAAGACAATGGAAAGATCCTTAGTGAGTCAGAGAATCAACAACATGATAAGAAATTTCCCTGTGAAAAGCATGACGAATACAAAAGAAGGAATGGGCTAGAAGGAATCAAGGATAGAAGGAATGGGTTAGAACATGACAAATGAAGAATTTTCCCCAATGGGCTAGAAGGAATCAAGGATAGAAGCACGAAGAACACCCAGAAGAAAGGTATGAAGCCCAATGAATTTAAAGTCTGAAGAGATTAAAGAAAGAATGAAGAATAATTAGCTGAAAGCACGAAGGATAAGAAGATCTAAAGACCGTAAAGCAGTGCATGATAGACGTTTTCCTAGTAGGCTTGCATTAGAAGGAAACCCTAAGAAGTAGGTGCACTTAAGAGTGTTTTATGCCCTTAAAATAGGCACAGGCCTTAAGAAGAGGTGCACTGAAGAGTGTTAGAAACCCTAAGAACTATGTGCACTTAAGACTGTTTTAAACCCTTCGAATGGGCATAAGCCCTAAAAAAAGGCACATTGAAGAGTGTTGAAAACTCTAAGAAGTAGGTGCACTTAAGGGTGTTTTAAGCCCTTAAAATAGGCGCCTTGAGGAGTGCTAACAGACCCTAGGAAGTAGGTAAACTAAAAAGTGTTATAAACCCTAAGAAGTAGGTGCACTAAAGAATGTTTTATCTTAGCATCGTAAAGATGCAGTTCATCTATTAAAATGATGCGTTGGTCTGCACCAAAAGGGTTCACATTGTGCATCATAAGTATGCACCTATCTATACTATAAAAGTACATTTCATGCATCATATGGATGCATTCTAGCCCTTGAGGGGGCACATAAGCCATTGAGTGGGTATATCAACCCTCGAGTGGGCACATTGGCTTTTGAATGGGCACATTAGCCCTTGAGTGGGTGCATTAGCCCTTGAATGGACACATTTTTCCTTGAGTGGGCACACCTTTGCCCTCAAATGGGCACACCTTTTCACAAGAATGAAAGAGGAAAAAAGATGACGAGAAAGTATGATATAATGAAGATGAAAATGAAGATGCTGAGATGGAAAAAGGAAAGACAAGGCAA
Organism: Boswellia sacra; assembly: GCA_013180625.2. Lineage (NCBI taxonomy): Eukaryota > Viridiplantae > Streptophyta > Magnoliopsida > Sapindales > Burseraceae > Boswellia > Boswellia sacra. Next base: position 8,327 of record SNVD02013089.1, read on the forward strand.
GAGTGCTTTGGAGAGGTTTGTGAGTTATCGACATTTGTGTCTCATTAATCTCTACAAAGTAGGGGGTAAGCTAGAGACACTGGATTTTTTAGGCTCAATGATGAAATGAATATAAATGTTGAGTGAAAGAAATGACGAAAATGCCTTTGGAAGCTAAAGAGGAAAGGGGTGAGAAGATGTTGCCAAAGGATCTCGAAAACTGACACCTAAATTAAAAAAATCACAAAAATTAATCAAAAAGGAGTCTATTGATGTTTCATATACCGTTACGAAGCTATGGATGTCTGGCTTTTGTAGAAATTTACAAACCATAAATCAAGTTTGAATTCAAAAAGTTATGCATGATCGAACTGATGAAGTTCAAAAGGGACTGCACTGCATAATTACAAAATTGGAAGGTTCGAAGTGTAAATAGCTGCCTGGTTGTCAAAAAGCCGCCAGCTTTTGTCCACTTATTTTTGGAAAATTACAATTAGAACCTTCCATAGTTGATTTTTCTTTCCTTTATCACTTGCAACTATATAAACCCCCCTCCTCCTTACTTTTCAACACACATCAAATTCATCTCTTCTCCCTTTTAAAGAAACACTTGATAATTCAAAGAGTCTTTTCTAGTTTAAAGTTTTTGAGAATTTTATATTACTCTAAATTCTGAAAGGGCACGTCTTGAGAGCAGTTTTCTCTTCTCCCTTCTATTCTCTTATTTATTTTTCTTGCTTAGAATTAAGCATATTTAAGGTTGTTTATGCCTAGTATTAGCATGTTTATGATTTATTTTGATACTTAGAAGTATGATTAGGATTTTATAGAATGGTTTGATCCTTTATTTGTTTTGCAAGGTGGAAATGCGTGTCAAGGTAAGTTCGCTTTCCTTTCTTTTATTAGAATAATGTTTAGGAGTTTATTTTCCTTGGCAATGTCTTAGAACAATGTTTAGGAGCACATAAGTAGAATCATGCTAGGAGAACTTATGATTTCTTTGAAGGATGCTAGGAAATAGCATAGACTAGGTGTGAATTACCTTAATTACCCTTGCATCCTTTGATGAAGCTAGAATAGATTTGTTTTATCATGATTGCTTGAAGTAAGCTAGAATATATCATGATAACTATGTTTAGGCTAGAAATGCCGTGATTTCTTATAAATTGATATGAATTATGCTAGAATAGCTATAGGTAGAATTATCAAATTTAGGTCGAAATGCCATGATTCTAGATTATGGTTTTAGTTAGAATTCTAATTGATTGATATGAACATATGTATGAATATACCATGTTTAATTGTATGATGATATGCAGTGGTAATGGACCCACGTTGGTGGTGAGGGACCATCACTTAGAATAATTGAATAAATGCTTGAATGATGCCATGAAAGAGGCTTGATAGACATTGAATAGACTCACACGTAGCAGTGAGGAATTCATTATCTATTGAGTCTCAAATTGATTGACTATATTTGACATTTGAATGTATGATTCATATGAATATATGAAATATTTTATTTAAAGTATTTAAAGTAGAGTTAGTTAATTTTTTTACTGAAGAACAAGCGATGCTATCCTCTTCCCCTTCCTCCATGTTTGACAGAAATGCAATACATTCTTCTTCCTCTTTCTATGTCTGAACATACAACTGTTGTGATTGAATAATCACCTCACATACCTAAATGAAGATAAAAATGGAATGTCTACATAAAATCAACAACTTAAGTGGAATCTATACCAATATGAGATATTTTTATTTGGTATACCCTAGTGAAGGCCAGATTTTGATCCGGGCAGGTTGAACGACTCTTACATAACTTCTCAAACCCATCTTTGAAGGGATGAGGGTAGTTTAGGTCTTGAAGTAAGGGATCAGATTGCCTCCATTCATTCCCAATTGAATAATTGGGTGGTGACTCCATTTCTTTAGACGTGCCCATGACTCATTTGTGTTCCCTTAAGTCTCGAAAGAGGCTTTGACACAGTGTCATGATCGCAAACGCTCTAGCGGGATGAAAGCCCCATTCACAAAGCCACATTCTGCCTACTGTTGAGACACCATTGATGTTCGATCTTGCCTATTTCTTAGACTTTCTTATTTCTACCATGGGTATACACACCAGGGGCAGTAGAGTGACATTATCTTCCATCATGCCTTTGCTTGAAATGATGGATAGGACCTCATTTAGTTGGCTTTGCCTTCTTTAGTTTTGCCTTCTTATGCATGATTCTAATCATGTGCTCGTAAGCATGATTCTAAACATATTCTCCTACTTATGATTCTAAGCATTCGTAAAGAAAGTAAATTCCTAAGTATGTTTCTAATAAAGTGGAGATTGTCGGCTTACCTTGACATGCTTATCCATCTTACAAAACAAATTGGGTTAGCATAATTCATAACAACCCCAAACATGCTTCTAAGCATAAAATTAAACCCTAAACATGCTTCTTCTAAGCAATAAAAACAAAAGAGAAAATGGGAGGGAGGAGAGAATTCTGCTCTCAAGATGTGCCCTTTCCGGGTTTAGAGCAAGAAAATGCCTAAAAAAATATTTATACTGGAAAAGACTTCTCAAATTCTCAAGCATGTCCTCAAAAGGGAGAGAGATGATTGTATTCGACAATTGATGTTTTATAGGGAGGGATAAAGATGAAAAAAGAGGAAAATGGAAGTTTTTAAGGCTAATTTTTTAAAATAGGCCACAAAAGGCCGGGCGACCATCTCCAAATGGCCAGGCGACTATCAGACAGCTGGTCAGCCATCAGCCAATAGTCGGACGACTATCTTGGACAGCTGAGTGGCTGTTTAAGGGCTAGCTGGTCAATATCCCTTCGACCTTTTCCTTTTTCGTCGTCTTTCGATGTAGTCCCTTCAAATATTTGTTCCTTCGATTGTGTATAACTTCTCGAATTCAACTCCGATTTGTGATCCATAAATTTATATGAAAGCTAGACATCTATAGCTTCGTAAAGGTATATGACTCATCATCAGATTCCTTTTGGATTAATTTTTGTGATTTTTCAAAATCACATGTCAATTTTCGAGGCTCTTCGCCAACTTCTTCTCACCTTTCTCTTCTTGGCCCTCAGGGGCATTTTGGTTATTTTTTTGTCTCAACATTCATCTTCATTTCATCATCAAGCTTCAAAAAACTTAGTGTCTACAACATATCCCTTACTTTGAAGAGGTTTGTGAGACATAAAAGTCGACAAAGTACTCCTACTTTGTTTTTTTTTTTTCCTTCCATCTCACCATAAACATGGTTCTTAATGCTCTTTTCTAGAATGTTCATATGTTATGCGTGAGGGGTATTATGTAAGAAATTCTTTTCTAGTGTTAGGATAAATTTTGTGGATAGACAAAGAAAAGCCTTGATTAGGCTCAATAGGGGACACTAGTGACGATGAAGTAAGTGTAGGTGAGCTTGAAAGGCTTAATCGATCAAGGCCTAAATCACTTCCTTTCCTTTACGTTGTAAAGCCTAGGATTTTGCCTCGAGTGGTGATTAAACAAGTTCTAGAGTCTTGTGAGATTTCAACACTAAGCTTTATTCACATAAAGCTTCTCTAAGTAATATAAAGTTCCATAGTCATGGCTATTGTGCTCAAAGAATCAAGAATGAAACTCATCTAATAAAAAGAGTCGAGCATGCAAATAACACAATCTCATGTATTATCAAAAATCTATTTCCAATGAGTATCATGATTTTATCAATGATCATCAAAAGAATACACAACTCACAAACATAACATTATTAAAACATCATTATTCTATCTCTGGGTAAAGAAATTCTTCCATTGTCAATTAGGTCTTATATCTCATGTCAAAGGTGATCGCATTTGTCAGAGACATGGCCAGTTTAATGGTGGAAATCACAATATTCATGATGCTTCTGGTTAACTGGTCGTGGGTTTTATGGAGGCTTTGGTGTCAACGAGAATAACACAAATTGAGCCTGTAGCTCCTCAAATACTTTAGATAAGGGTCGCCCCAATTGACTGAACTTTCTTGGTTCATGCTCTTTTACATCCTCGTCATCTGACCCACTATTTGGTCATACTGCCCTTGATTTCTTCTACGGTAGTTGTTATTTTTTCTTTTCTACTTGGCCTCCAAATCTTCTATTTGGATGCCTGAATCATACAAGTCTTCGAATATTTTGATTGAAAAGCTTGCAAGTCTATCACTAATGAAGGCATGGGCTCCGTTGATCACCATCCAGACCTAGTCCTTCTCTATGGGCCTCTTGGTCATTTAGCAACTTTGGCCCTCCAATGGACTAGATATTCTGAGAAAGTCTCATTGGGCTTTTGATGTATCAACTCCAAATCCCTCAAAGTTACCCCCAATTGGGTGTTATAGTGATATTGTTCTATGAACTATTTTGATAGCTCTTCCCAATCTTCTCTAAATCTTTTGGGAAGATGGTGATACTACATTACTGCTTCGCCTTCTAAAGATAACGTGAAATACTTCGAGATATATTCCTTTGTGAAATGAGTGGTGGCCATGACAGCTACATACTATCTCAAGTGTGTCTTTAGACTCCCCGCTCCATTGAACTTGGGCAAATCTGGTAGATGAAACTTTGGTGGTAAATCATTGTCTCCGATGAGTAAGATGTCATCTAGGTCTTCGACCCCCTTTTAGCCCCTTCTTCGAGAGAGAGATTAGATTTTTTTCATGTCTTTGGCCAACTACTTGACCGATTCGGGTTCTCTTTGATTGATTGGGCTTTTTCTCCCTATCTCTACCTCGGCTAGTTTCACTTTCATCATCACTATTACCCTCGAGTGGCGACTGATTCATGTGGTTGGGCCTATTTTGGAGTGCTTCAATGAGTTGGGCCACTTGTTGTTAGAGTGCGGTTATATTAGCTCTTAATTATGCCATTTCAGCATTATTGTTGTTGTTGTTGTTGGGTGCAGCCATTTCGTTAATTGGTTCTTCTTACCTTGTCAAACGACTAGCTCGTCTAACCGAAGCTATGATGGTTGCAAAACAAAGGTGCTATGCCATGCATGCATGCATGTATGCATGATATGATGCATGCTCATACAAGAGCATAGACACACTTTCATCCTTCCAACCTTATTTCTCCCACAGACGTGAGGTCAAGTCTCTTTTTGTAGATTTTGGCTTCATTCCCAAGACATCATCATGGGATGATGAAATGCAAAATTCACTCTCCTATTTCTAACATTCATGTTGATGTTTGAATTCTCCATGATTATCATAAAACGACTTCTAAACGTCATAATAACCTTAACTTGTGGCACGTGTCCCCATTTTATTCTTATGGGTGACTTGACATTTAGCATTCGTTCATGGTTCCATGAGGTTTGAGTTGATGTTATTCTAATCAAAAGGAACTAACATCTGTAGAGATGCAATTTAACATAGGTTTTGGATATTCATCTTATTGGAAATTTCTAGAGTCATCTACATGGGCTCGAGTCTCAAGGGTCCAATAGTCTAGGCTCTTTCGAGTAAAAGATGTGCTTTTGAGCCAATCTCTTTTTATAACAATTCAATGGTATGTGCTTAAAGGTGGTGAAACCAACATGACTCGTCTAGAGGTCGAATGGAGCCAAAGACTTCTCATGCCAATGCCACACGACTAGTTTAGGCAGTTTATGCTCATTTTGTACAAAAGTGTAGTGATGCAAGGACTTATTATATCAGCATGAGGTATTAGAATTTGGTATCCCCATCAGAATCAACTTCTCTTATCCCCAGTAGAGTCACCACTGTGAATTGGGCTTTCATCCCACTAGAGCCCTTGCGACCACCACACTGTGTCAAAGCCTCTTTTGAGGATTAAGAGAGCATAAACAAGCCATGGGCACCTCTGAAGAAGGGAGTTGCCACCCAATTATTCAATTGGGAATGAATGGGGGCAATCTGATTCCTCGCTTCAGGAACTAAACTACTCTCATCCCTTCAGAGATGGTTTCGCGAAGTTAGGTACGAGTCTTTCGACTCGCCCAAGTGTAAATTTGACCTTCACTTGGGAAATACCAAATAAAAATAGCTCGTATTGTTACTTAGTCCACTTAGACTGTTCATTTTATGCACACACTATTCATTTTATCTACTTTAGGCATGCGATGTGATTATTCAATTAATGACAGTTTGTATATTCATACAAAGAAAAATAGAGGAAAATAGATTACATTTCCATCATACATGGGCGAAGGGGAAAGGAATACAATAGTCATTATTAACAATAAAGTAAATCTACTTTAACACTTTAAATATTCATAAAATTTAAAACATTCAATACAAAGCATATTCATGCATATCACGATATTCAATTCGAGACTAAATAAATAGTGAATTCCTTACCATCATATGGTGAGTTTATTCAATGCTTATTATGCCCCTTTCATGGCATCATACAATCATTCAAGATATATTCATACATTCATAAATAAACAAATTATAACCTAAACAATGCCATAATCTAATATCCTGACATTCTAGCCTAGATTTCGATAAATCCTATCATGGCAATTCTACCTATTGCTATTCTAGCATAATTCATATCAATTATCATGGCATTCATGCCATATTCTAGCCTAATTAAAACGATCATCAATCATAGCGTTCAACGCAAAGTGATAATTCTTACCTATTCTAGGCTATTTCCTAGCTTTCATCAAAGCAAGTAAATTTTCCTAGCATGATTCTAATAATGTGCTCTTAAGCATGATTCTAAACATGTTCTCCTAGTCATGATTCTAAGCGTTCGCAAAGAAAGTAAATTCCTAAGCATGTTTCTAATAAAGTGGGGATTGCGGACTTACCTTGACACGCTTATCTATCTTGCAAAATAAACGCCTGAAAAAATATTTATATTAGAAAAGACTTCTCGAATTCTCGAGCGTGTCTTTAAGAGGGAGAAAGATGATTGTATTCGACAATCAGTGTCTCTTGCAAAGTGAGAGGAAAGGGTTTATATAGGAGAGGGCTGAAGATGAAAAATGACATTTTTAAGGCTAATTTCTAAAAATAAGCGGGCAGCCATCTCTGAACGACCGGGTGGCTGGCCAGGCAGCTATTTGATGGCCGACCGATCAATATCCCTTCAGCCCTTTCCTTTATTGCCATCCTTCGATGCACTCCCTTAAGACCTTTGTTCCTTCAATTACGCATAACTTCTTGAATTCAACTTCGATTTGCGATCTGTGAATTTCTATGAAAACTAGACATCCATAGCTTCGTAACAGAATATGATATATGACTCGTCATTATATTCCTCTTGACTTAATTTTTATGAATTTTTAAAGTCATATATCAGTTTTCGAGGCTCTTCACCAATCTTCTGACCCTCCCTTTCTTAGCCCTTGAGGGCATTTTGGTCATTTTCTTTGCTCAATATTCATCTTCATTTCATCATTGAGCTTTAAAAACTCAGTGTCTATAGATAACTCCTCCCAGTCTTCTCAGACTCCCCTGGGAAGGTTACGGTATCGTACTACCACATCATCTTCTAAGGATAGCATAAAGTACTTTAAGATGTACTCCTTTGACAAATGAGTGGTGGCCATGACAACTACATCCTATGTTAAGCGTGTCTTGTTGTTGCCCTCTCCATTGAATTTAGGCAAATTTGGTAAGTGAAACTTTGGTGGCAAATCATTGTCTCCAATGAGTAGGATATCGTCAACCCCTTATTCTTCAAAAGGGATTGGACTTTCTCCATGTCCTTGGCTAACTAATTGACTGATTTGGGCTCTTCTAGATTGATTGGGCTTTTCTCCCATCATCATCACCATCACCCTTGGGTGGCAGTCGATTCATGCGGTTGGGCCCATTTTGGAGTGCTTTAATGAGCTAGGCCACTTGTTGTTGGAGTGCGATTATATTAGCTCTTAATTAGGCCATTTCAGCATTGTTGTTGTTAGGTGTAGCCATTTTGTCAACTGGTTCTTTTTGCCTTGTCAAACGACCTCTCGTCTAACCCAAGCTATGATGGCTGCAAAACAAACATGTTAATGCCATGTATATATGCATGATAGATGCATGCTTACACAAGGGCATAGACACACCATCAGCCTTCCAACCTTATCTCTCCCACACGCATGAGGTCAAGCATCTTTTCCTAAGATTTTTGGCCTCATTCCCAAGTCATCATCATGGGATGTAGGAATGCGAGATTCTCTCATCTATTTCTAATAGAAATGTTGATGTTGGATGATTATCATAACATGGCCCGTCATTTAACTCATTATTTTGTTTTTACGGATGACTCATCATATGACATTTCTTCATGGTTCCATGAGGTTTAAGTTGATATTATTCTAGTCATGGGAAATTTATATCCATAGACATGTATTTCAACATAGGCTTTGGATATTCATCTATTCAAAATTTTTAGAGTCATCTATATGGGCTTGAGTCTCAAGGGTCCAATGGTCTGAGCTCCTTCGAGCGAGAGATGCCCTCTTGGGCCGATCTCTTTTTATACCAATTTAATGGTACATGCTCGAAGGTGGTGGCACCAACATGAGTCGTCTAGGAGTCGAATGGAGCCAAAGACTTCTCATGCCAATGCCACATGGCTAGTTTAGGCAATTTGTGCTCATTGTGTGCAAAAGTGTAGTGATGCAAGGACTCAAAATGTCAACATGAGCTATTAGAATTTGATATCCCAATCTGAATCAACTTCTCTTATCTCTAGTGGAGTCGCCATTGTGAACAGGGCTTTCTTCCTGCCAGAGTGCCACACTATGTCAAAGCCCTTTTCAAGACTTAAGGGAACACAAATGAGCTATAAGCACGTCTTTAGAAATGGAGTCACAACCCAATTATTCAGTTGGCAGTGAATGGGGGCAATTTGATCGCTCGCTTTATGACCTAAACTACCCTCATCCCTTTAAAGATAGGTTTAGGAAGTTAGGTATGAGTCATTCGACCCGCCCGGATCAAAATTCGGATTCCACTAGGGTACACGAAAAAAATATCTCATATTGATATACAGTCCACTTAAGGTTGTTCATTTTATGTACACATTTCGAGTTTTATCTTCATTAATCGTGTGAGGTATATTAAACCAAATCAATAGTATATTTATACATAGAAAGAGGGAGGAGAATATATTACATTTCCTCCAAACATAGGGAAAAGGAAAGAGGATTACGTTGCTTTATTCTTCAGCAATAAAATAAATTCTATAAAGTATGCATTCATCTAATTATTAGTGACAATCCCTCACCATCAATGTGCATCCACCACCACTTCATGGCATCAAACAATAGCACTTCTTATCATGACATATTCAATAACAATACAAGGCCATAATCTAATATCATGGCACTTTGACCTAGATTTGATAATTCTATCATGGTAATTGTTGTTCTAGCATAATTCATATCAATTCATTAAGGCTCATGGCATTTTTAGCCTAAGCATGGTTATCATGGCATATTTGAGCTTAATTCAAACAATTGAAATCAAACAAGGCTATTCTAGCCAATCCAAGCATTCGAAAGGGCAATATGATAATTCTTACCTATTCTATGATATTTCCTAGCATGCTTCAAAGCAATTATAAGTTCTCCTAGTATGATTCTAACTGTGTGCTCCCAAGCATGATTCTAAGCATTTGCAAAGAAAATTAAATCCTAAACATGATTCTAATAAAGAAGGGATAGTAAACTTACCTCCACACGTTTATCCATCTCGCAAAACAAACAAAAGGGTTAAACAATTCATGACAACTCCCTTGGGATATGCTGCTCTCAAGATTAGAACGATCAGCAAGTTGAATAGATGAATACCAGTTTCCGCAAGGGGACCAACAACAGGGCGGTTGTTAGCCAAGATTGTTTGAAAGAAGCATAAATAGAATATGGCATCCGATTCATTAATAGATGCTCCTAAATCTAACATAGCTCTTTCAAACTTGGTCACACCAATGGTGCATGGAATGGTGATTGTACCCTTCTCTTCTTTTTCGGAGGGCTGCTAAAGGCATTTTACAGCTGAAACATACTTTCCATTCATCTTATTTCTCATTTCCCCTAAAAAATCTTGTGGTGCATACTCAAGCATTTTTTTTGTCAAACTACAAAATTTAACCTAACATAGATCCAGAAGTGGTACATTTACCTCGATCACTCATAGCATTGAAGGATTTCCTTCTTGTTCCTCCCTTGATCAAATCTGCTAGGAAAAAGGGAGGAGTAACATTTTGAAGGAATTTGAGTTTTAAGAAGACCTTAAGAAAAAAATTAAAAAAAAAAGAACTAAGAAAAGAAAAGCAATCCATAGTTTGCTCGTAAAGTTTAGCATAGTAGTGTTGGAGGAGAGCTCTGGTATAAATGATTGCTGCACTCTTGATTGATTGAAACCTGGTGGTGATTTGGTATGGCATTTGGAGTGATTGGTTGATGATTACGGCTTGGTTGTCCTAGAAATCCACCCATGGCATTGGCTTGTTCCGTATCTCCTTCTTGCAAAGTTGGACACATGTCGGTGGATGCTCCGTGGTAGAATATACTCCACATACATAAGATTGATGCATATGTCCTATTTTTTTTACAAGAGAGGTAAGCTCAGAAAGTTGTTGTTCAATGTTCGGGGTACTTACCTCATTTACTCTCCTTGGTAGTTGTGGCTCAAATTGGCCTGAATTGTTGGGAGTTTTTTGCCATGTCGCTAATCAAAGTCTTGCAACATTCGGTGTTTTATTAACAGTGCTCCACCACTAGCAGGTCCTTTCAATTGTATCATAGAATATTGAATTAGGAGTCATCACTAATTTGAGGTTTGGACAGCTAGCAATAACCTTCAAATCTCTCCCAATATTCACTCCATTGTGTTGTCGAATGCCACTAATGGAAGTGGGAAAGTATTTCTCTAAAAAGAGTTTATTATCTCATTCAAGTGGTAATGGCCCGATGAGATAGTATAGCCAATCTTTTCCGAATCTGCTAAAGAATGGAAAAGCTCTTAATTTTATTTGCTCCTCAGTCTTCATACTTGAGCCCACATGAAATTCTCTGACCCAAAACCATGACAGTAGAAGTCAGTCAGATCAAGGTGCTTGATAAGTGACTGAAGAATTCAGATTTGGAACTTGTATGTTGCAAGGTCAAATTCTGGAGGTGGACATTTAGCCTTACTTGCTCCTTAATTCGAGAGGCCTATCAGGAAATGTCTGAATAACCAATCTTGATGCAAACTCTATTAAGTCACGAGGATTGATTCCTAAATCTAGAAAATCTCTCCCCTGATATGGATTTGCTTAACATCCAATTACACCATTGAAGTCAAGCTCTGTTATCCCAATCACTTTGTTGTTAGGCTCTTTAAATCTCTATCCATTAAACAACCTAGAACAAGCTCTCTAAATTTAATTCAATGATGCATTAGCTAAGCAATAGCTCGGATTATTTAACTTAGGTTTATTCTCCAATTGCAATCTCTGATCACAATTTTGCTACAATGATTTTCAAGACAATTACGGATCAAGATTTCTAGTCTAGCAAGATTATATTCAGTTGGCCATGCAAGCAATCATAAGCATTAGCAAGCAACTTCAATTAGAGAATTGGATAACAATTCTTGCACAATCAACTTACTATCAGGGGCTTTGAAATCACCCTCAACCAATTCAGATTCAGTTACACAGCGTGGTAAATACAATACAACATGGAGACATTCCAGAAAATGAAAGGGAAGGGAAAAACTTAGCAAATTGATGTAATTCTCTTTGGATTGTAGTTCTTCCTCTTTCCAAGCTTCCTTTCTCCTTCAAGAACTCCAAGAGATGAAAGAATTCCAGAGCTGAAGGTTATGAAAATAAAACAAAATGTGTTTAAATACACAGTATTATACATGCTACAGTGATTGTGGAATTATAGTTTTGACTTTTGGTACACTGAATGGATTTTGAAAATAGACTTCGAGAAACCATGTCATCGGGTTCATTGTATGAGAAGATCACTGACTAGCAGAGGTGAAAATGAAGGGTGTGCAAAGGGCAAGGAATATAGAAAGAAGCATGTAGTAATTGATATGCAAGTCAGTCTCGGTAAAACCAAATGAAAGTAGCGTGATGTGTAAGTCATTCTCGATGAAACCCTAAACGAAGTAGCATGATGTGTAAGTCAGTCTCGATTAGACCACAATCGAAGCAGCACGATGTGCAGGTCAATCTTGATGAGACCCGATCAAACAACATGATATGCAAGTTAGTCTTGATGAGACCCAATTGAAACAACACGATGTGAAAACTGCCTGGATGAGGCTCATTAGTTAGCATGATGTGCAAGCTACTCAGATGAGGCTTTTCAGTTACCATGATATGCAAGTCGCTTAGATAAGGCCCCTCCTTTTAGCACGAAGTGCAAGCCGCTGGATAAGGCAATGCAGTCTTGATGAGAACTAATGGAAGTAGCATGATGTGCAAGTCGCTTGGATCAGGCTTCTCAGTTTAGCATGATATGCCAATTGCCTAGGTTAGGCTCCTTAGTTCAACACGATATGGAAGCTGCGTGCATCAAGTAGCTTAGTCTCAATGAGACCCCTCTCAAATAGCACGATGCGCAAAGGCAGCTTCATCTCAATGAGATTTCCCTCAAATAGCATGATGTGCAAAGCCAGCTCCATCTCGATAAGACACCTATCAAGCAACGCGATGTGTAAAGTTAGGTCCATCTTGATGAGATTTCTCTCAAGTAATACGATGTGCAAAGCCAACTTTATCTCGATGAGATTTCTTTCAAGCAGCACAATGTGCAAAGGCAACTCCTTCTCAATGAGACTCAACGACCACTTGAAGCAGCATGATTTGTTAAAACCTGGATCAAGCAATTCAAGTAGTGCCGTATACAAGATGCCTGGAATGAACAATATTATGACAAGGATTACCTTAAAAATGAGAAATGCCACAGTTGAAGGCAATCGAAGAGGACTATTGTTTTAAAGAATAAAGTTCAAGCTTGATGTTCACCTTGAACAAAGCTTCTCCCTTGAAGAAGGCATCCACTTTGCAGAAAGAGTGTCCCCTTGAAGAAGACATCTACCTTGAAGAAAGAATTTCAAGTGCACCTTGAAGAAAGGATATTGAAAAGAAAATTTGAAGTTCAGCTTAAAAAGGAAATCTGCCTTAAAGAAAGAAGTTCACCTTAAAGAAGGGCTTTGAAGAAGAAGAATTCAGAAAGAAATTTGAGCCACATCAGATGATAGATGTTTTTTAACTGGACCCATATGAAATAATTATTGCAAAGACTAGAAAGAAGCTTCGTTGGAAGACAACATCGAATATGGTAAAATCTAGAACTTATTTGAATTTACCATCATGAATTGTTCGACATTTTGTAGGAACTTCCAAGAACAATGAAGAGATCCCTAGTAAATCCGAGAATCAATAACCTGATATGAATTACCTAGTGAAACATCCTATAAATGCAAAACCTAAAGAGATTGAGAGCAAAGAATGTTAAAGCATAAAAAATTTGCCTGATTGGACTAGAAGAAATCAAGAATAGAAACAATAATACTTGAAAAAAAGGGTATGAAACCTAACGAATACGGATTTTGAAGAGATCAACGAAGAATACTTAGCTGAAGGTATGGAAAATGAAAAGGTCTAAAGCCCGTGAAGTAGGGCATGGTAGACATTTTCCTGATGCCATGCATTAGAAGAAACCCTAGGAAGTAGGTGCACTTAAGAGTGTTTTAAGACCTTAGAATAGGCACAAGCCATAAGAAGAGGCACACCGAAGAGTGTTAAAAATTCTAAGAAGTAGGTGCACTTAAGAGTGTTTTAAACCCTTAGAATAGGCACAAACTCTAAGAAGAGGTGCACCGAAGAGTGTTGAAAACTCTAAGAAGTAGATGCACTTAAGAGTGCTCTAAGTCCCTAGAATAGAACACTCAAAAGTAGATGCACTTATGAGTGTTTGAAGCCCTTAGAATAGACGCACTGATGAGTGTTACCAAACCTAGGAAGTAGCTGCACTAAAGAGTGTTAGAGACCCTAAGAAGTAGATGCACTAAATAGTATTTTGTCATAGCATCATGAGGATGCTTTCTAGCCCTTGAATGGGCACATTAGCCCTCGATTGGGCACATTAGCCCATAAATAGGCACCTTAGCCCTTAGATGGGCTCACTATAGGCACACTTTAGCCCTTAGATAGACACACTAGCCCTTGAATGGACACATCAACCCTCGAGTGGACCCTTCAACCCTCGAATGGGCATACCTTTGTAGGAGTAGAAGGAGGGAAAGAGATGATGAGAAATTTGATAGAATGAAGATGACGACGAAGAGGTCAAGATGGAAGAAGGAAAGATGAAGCAATAGTACTTTATTGAGCTTTATGTCTCACAAACCTGTCCAAAGTAGTAGGCAAGGTATAGACACTGAATTTTTGAGGCTCGATGAAGAAACGAAGATAAATGTTGAGCAAAAAAATGACCAAAATAACCTTGGAAGCTGAAGAGGAAAGGGGTGAGAAGGAATTGGCAAAGGGTCTTGAGAACTTACATATGAATTAAAAAAATCACAAAAATTAATCCAAAAGGAGTTGGCTGATGAGTTATATACTGTTGCAAAGCTAAGGATATCTAGTTTTTGTAAAAATATATAGATCACAAATTAGAGTTGAACTTAAAAAGTTATGGGTGATTGAATAGATAAAGGTAAAAAAAGACTACACTATAAAATTACAAAATGGGAAGGTTCAGAGTGCAAACAACCGCCTGGTTATTAGCTAACAGCCACCTGGCTATTGTGTCAATGGAAATGGAAATTTTTGATGTGGACCTTCCATATTTGCTTCTCAACTTCCCTTTTCACTTTCAACCTTTTGCTATATAAACCCCCCTTTCTCACTTTGCAACACATATCAACATCCAAAAATTCTCTCTTCTCCCTCTTGAAGACATGCTTGAGAAATCAAGAAGTCTTTTCTAGTCTAATTTTTTTTAGCGTTTTATATTACTCTAATCCCAAAAAAGGTATGTCTTGAGAGCAAATCTCTCTTCTCCTTCTATTTTTCTTCTTTATTTTTCTTGCTTGTAATTAAACATGTTTAGGTTTATTTACGTTTAGAATAAGCATGATTAGGATTTATTTTGATTCTTAGGAGCATGCTAGGGTTATTATGAATTGTTATAACCCTTCTTTGTTTTACGAGATGGATAAGCGTGTCGAGGTAAGTCTGCTTTCCCTCCCTTATCTAGAAACATGTTTAGGAGTTTATTCTTCTTTTCAAATGCTTAGAAATATGCTGAGGGCACGTCATTAGAATCATGATATGAGAACTTATAACTGCTTTGATATATGCTAGAAAATAGCATAGAATAGGTAACAATTATCATATTACCTCTTGAATGATTGGATTGGGCTAGAAGAGCCTTGTTCGATTTCAATTAGGCTAGAAATGCCATGATTAGGATAGAATATGCCATGATAACCATGTTTAGGCTAGAAATGCCATGACAATATGAATTAACATGAATTATGCTAGAATAGCAATAGGTAGAATGCCATGATAGAATTTTCAAATCTAGGCTAAAATGCTATGATGTTAGATTATGGCTTAGTTTGTTTTGTAAATATATGAATATTTTATGAATGTATCATGTTATAAGTGTTTTTGTATGATTGCCATAAAGTGATGGTGGACTCACATTGATAGTGAGGGACCATTACTTAGAATGAATGCCTAAATGAATGAATGTAGAGGTTCAATGGACATTGAACAGGCTGACATATGGTGATGAGGAAGTCATCATCAATTTGGTCTTGAATGGACTATTTGTATTTAATATTTGAATTTATGGTTGAATGTATATTTTATACAGTCTATTGTTGAAGAACAAAGATGTAAATGGGGCTTTTCATCCCGCCAAAGCATTTGCGACCACGACATTATGTCAAAGTCTCTTTTGAGATTTAAGGGAACACAAACAAGCCATAGGCACGTCTGGAGAAATGGAGTCACCAACTAATTATTCAATTGGAAATAAATGGGGGCAATCCAATCCCTTGCTTCATGCCCTAAACTACCTTATCTCTTTAGAGATGGGTTTGGGAAGTTAGTTACGAGTCATTCGACCCGCCCGGATCAAAATCCGGCCTCTACTAGGGTATAACAAATAAAAATAGTTTATGTTGTTATACAGTAAGCTTAGATGGTTCGTTTTAGGCACACATTTCAATTTTATCTTTACTAAGATATGTAAGTGATTTCAATCAATAACAGTTGTATATTCATACAAAGGAAAAGGGAGAAGATAGAGTTACATTTCTTTCAAACATGGGGGATAGGGAAGAGGATTATATTGCTCTTTAACAAATAAAGTAAATTCTACTTTTAACACTCCAAATATAACATTCATATAAATCAAGTATTCAATAATGAAAGTATATTCATGCACATTCAAGACAAACATTCTAATCGAGACTTGGTAGATAATAATTCATCACCACCATATATGAGTCTATTCAACATCTATAAAGCCTCTTACATGCATATTCATACATTCAATTTTTTTATAAGTGATGGTCCCTCACCATCAATGCTAGTCGGCCACCACTTCATGGCATCATACAATTATTCAATTATACTTCTAAACATGGTATATTCATCCATTCATTCATATCAATCAATTAAAATTCAATACAAAGCCATAATCTAGAATCATGGCACTTCAACCTAGATTTGATAATTCTATCATGGCCTTCTAGTCTATTGCAATTCTAGCATTTGATTCTAATTCTAAATATGGCAATTTTAGTCTAGCATGGTATTTCTGGCCTAAGTCAAACAATCATAACAAAACATGTCATGTCAATCATATCAAATCATGGCATATTCTGGCCTAATCATAGCAATTCCAACCTACTTCAAGCACTTAAGGGTCAATATGGCAGTTCTTACCTATTCTATGCTATTTCCTAGCATGCTTAAAAGTAATTACAAATTCTCCTAACATGGTTCTAATTTTATGCTCCTAAGCATGATTTTAAGCATTCGCAAAGAAAATTAAATTCCTATACATTATTCTAATAAAGAAGGGATAGCAAACTTACATCGACACGCTTATCTATCTCGCAAAATAAAAGGGTTAAATAGTTCATAAAACATTAAACATGCTCCTAAGCATAAAATTAAACCCTAAACATGCTTATTATAAGCGAGAAAAGTAAATAAGAAAATAAGGGGGAGAATAGAGGATTGCTCACAAGATGTACCATTTCCGGGTTTAGAATAATAGAACGCCTAAGAATCTTTAAACTGGAAAAGACTTCTAGAATTTTTGAGCATGTCTTCAAAAGAGAGAAAAGATGATTATCTTCAATAATTAGTGTGTCTTGGAAAATGAGTCAAGGGGGGTTTATAGGTGAGGGCTGGATTTGAAAAATAAAGTAAGAAAACAAAAATGGAAGGTCACAATCAAAGTTTTCCAAAATTAGGGGACCAACAATCGGATGGCTATTAGCAAACCATTGGGTAACTGTCACTTTATAGCAAGGTGGTTGTCTGATTGTTCGGGCAGCTATTGATCAATAGCCAGGTCATTGTTCTCCCTTCGATCCTTCCTATTTTGGCATTTTGTAGTGTAGTCCCTTTCGACCTTTATCTATTCGATTGCACATAACATTTTAAGTTCAACTCGAATTTACAATCCGTAAATTTTTATGAAAACTAGACATCCTTATCTTTGCAACGGTACATGACTCATAGTCAAATTCTTCTTGGATTAATTTATATGATTTTTTGAATTTACATGTCAGTTTTTTAGGCCTTTCATTGATTCCTTCTAACCTTTCCTTTTTGGCCTTTAAGGGCATTTTGGCCATTTCCATTACTTGACATTCATCTTCATTTCTTTATCGAGTCTTAAAAATTTAGCATCTATAAAGGCAACGTAATCCTCTTCCCCTTCCCCCATGTATGATGAAAACGTAACTCTATTCTCCTCCCTCTTTCTTTGTATGAATATACAAATGTTATGAACGAAATTACCTTATTTACTTAAAGAAGATAAAATGAACAATGTGTGTATAAAATGAAAAACCCTAAGTTGATTGTATAATAACATGAGTTATTCTTATTTGGTATACCCTAGTGGAGGCCGAATTTTGATCCGAGCGAGACGAATGGCTTGTACCTAACTTCCCAAACTCATCTTTGAAGGGATTAGGGTAGTTTAGGTCTTGAAGTGAGGGATTAGATTGCCCCCATTCATTCCCAATTGAAGAATTGGGTGGCAACTCCATTTTTTTATATGTGCCCATGGCTCGTTTATGTTCTCTTAAGTCTGAAAAGAGGTTTTGATACAGTGTCATGGTCGCAAATGCTCTAACAAGATGAAAGCCCCGTTCACAGCATCTTAAGGATGAACTTCATGCCATTAGAAGGATGCATTTGTTTGCATTAGAATAGTGCACATTATGCATCATAAGGATGCACTTGTCTGTACTAGAAGAGTGCACATTGTGCATCATAAGTATGAACCTGTCCGTGCCAGAAGAGTGCACTTCATGCTTTAGAAGGATGCATTTGTTTACACTAGAAGAGTTCTCATTATGCATCATAAAGATGCACCTGTTTATACTAAAAGTGTGCACATCATGCATTAGAAGGATACATTTGTCTACACTAGAAGAGTGCACATTGTTCACACTCGAACAACTGCATTGCATGCATTAGAAGGATGCACATTAGCCCTTGACTGAGCACATTAGCCCTTGAGTGGGTAGACTAGCCATTAAGTGGGCAAACCTCTTTTAAAGGAATTGAGGAGGAAAATAGATGTTCAAGAAGCCTGATGGAATGCAAATGAAGGTGATGGATGCCAAGATGAGAAGAGGAAAGATGAAGTAAGAGTACTTTGTTGATCTTTGTGTACTTTATCAATCTTTGTGTCTCACAAGCCTCTCGAAAGTATAGGGAAAGTTATAGACACTAGATTTTTAAGGCTCAATGATGGAGTGAAGATGAATGCCAAGCAATTGAAATATCAAAATGCCCTTGGAAGCAAAACGAAGAAAGTTGAGAAGAAATCGACCAAAAGTTTTTAAAAATTGATATACGATTTTGGAAAATCACAAAAATTAATCCAAGAAGAATCTTATGATGAGTCATATGTTGTTCCAAAGCTACAGATGTCTAGTTTTTACAAACTTTTACAGATCACAAATCCTAGTTACACCTGAGGAGTTATGCATGATCAAACAGATAAAGGTCGAAGGAGGACTACTTAAAAAAAAAAAAACAAGGGGATTTGGTGGGCCATAATTGGCCGACAATTGTAGGACAGCCAGTCGGCTATCCTACCATAGTCTAGTGGCCCAACCATAATCGACCGATTCTCCCACTATCAATCAGCAATTCTCACATAGCCAGTTGGCTGCTCTCTATGTAATTTTGGGAAATTACACCTTCGACCTTTTTTTTTTGTTTCTTTGCTTCCTTTTTCAACTCAACCCTTCAACGATATAAACCCCCTTCCTTCTCACTTTTCAACACACAACAAAATAATCTCTTCTTCCTCTTGAAGATGCACTTAAGAATTCAAGGATTCTGTTCCAGTTTAATATTTTCTAGGCGTTCTATTGCTCTAAACTCGGAAAGGCCACGTCTTAAGAGCAGTCCTCTCTTCTTCCTCCTCTTTTCTTATTAATTTTTCTTGCTTAGAATCAAGCATGTTTAGGTTTATTTATGCATAAGATAAGCATGTTGAGGATTTATTTTTATGCTTAGAAGCATGTTTAGGATTTCATGGATTGTTTAATTCTTATTTGTTTTGTAAGGTGGAAATGCGTGTCAAGGTAAGTCATCTTTCCCTCCTTTATTAGAAACATGTTTAAGAGTTTATTTTCTTTGCGAATGCTTAGAATGATGCTTAGGAGCACATGTTTAGAATCATGCTTAAGATACACATGATTGGAATCATACTAGGAAGCTTTATGATTGTTGTAAAGTATGCTAGGAAATAACATAGAATAAGTAAGAATCACCATGTTTACCCTTGAAGGCTTGAATTGGGCTGGAATAGCCATGATTGATATTCATTGATTTATTAGGCCAAAAATGCCATGTTTATGCTAGAAATGCCATGATTCACTATGATTACTATTAATAGGCTAGAACTACCAAGCTTAAGTAGAATAGCCATGATAAGAAATATCAAATCTAGGTAGAAGGGTCATGATTCTAGATTATGACTTTATATTACATTTTAATTGATTGATTGCTTTTATATTGAATATACTTGTGAACGAGGTTTTCATTCCACCTGAGCATTTGCGACCACAACACTGTGCCAAAGCCTCTTTTGAGACTTAAGGGAACACAAATGAACCACAAGCACATATGGAGAAATGGAGTCACCACCCAATTCTTTAATTGAGAATGAACAGGGGCAATTCGATCCCTCGTTTCAAGACCTAAACTATTGTCATCCCTTCTAAGATGGGTTCAGGAAGTTACGTACAAGCCATTCACCTCACCCAGATCAAAATCCGACCTCTACTAGGGTATACCAAATAAGAATAACTCATATTGTTATACAGTCCACTTAGGATTGTTCATTTTGCGTACACATTGTTTATTTTATCTTCTTCAAGAAAATAAGGTGATTTCATTCTTTATAGTTGTATATTCATACAAAGAAAGAGGGAAGAGAATAGATTACGTTTCCTTCAAACATTGGGGAAGAGGAAGAGAATTACATCGATTGTTTTTCAACAGTAAAGCAATTCTACTTTAAATACTTCAAAAATATTTCATACATTCATAAAAGAAATCTTACATTTGAATATCAAATATAAACAATCACTTCGAGACTCAATAGATAATGAATTCCTTACCACTATATGTGAGTCTATTCAATGTCTATCAAGTCTCTTTCATGGCATTATTCAAACATTCATTCATTATAAGTAATGGACTCTCATCACCAAAGTGAGTCCACCATCACTTCGTGGCATCATTCCTAATCATGTTTCTAATCATAGTATATTCATACATTCATTTATATCAATTAATCAAAATACAATGCCATAATCTAGAATCTTGGCACTTTGACCTAGATTTAACAATTTTACATGGTAATTCTACCTATTGCTACTCTAGGATAATTCATATCCATTTATAATAAATCATGGCATTTCTAGCCTAATTCAATCAATCAAAATCTAGCAAAGCTAAACCAAAGCATTCAAGGGCCATTAAGGTAATTCACACTTATTCTATGCTATTTCCTAGCATACTTCAAAACAATCATAAGTTCTCCTAGCATGATTCTAATCATGTACTCTTGAGCATGTTTCTAAGCATTCACAAAGAAAATAAACCCCTAGACATGATTCTAATAAAGAAAGGAAAGTGGACTTGCCTCTATACGCTTATCCATCTCACAAAACAAACAAGGGTTAGCACAATTCATAATAGCCCCTAAACATGCTTTTAAGCATTAAAAATAAATCCTAAACATGCTAATTCTAAGCATAAACAAAGCTAATCATGCTTAATTCTAAGCAAGAAAAATAAATTAGGAATGAGGAGGGAGAAGAGAGAACTGCTCGTAAGATGTACCCTTTCTAGGTTTAGAGCAATAATTAGATGCCCGAAAAAAATATTATATTAGAAAGAACTCCTTATAATTCTCACAAGTGTGTCCCAGAGGGAGGGAGGGAGAGAGAGAGGATTTCTAGAGTCCTAGAAGTGAAGAGGGGGGTTGTTTATATAGGAGAGGGGTTAAATTGAAAAAGAAAGAAGAAAACAAAAAAAGGAAAGTGTAATAAAAAGTTTTCCAAGAATACACAACCAACAGCCAGCCGGCACTCTGACAGTTAGTCAGCTGTTGGTCAACAGCCTACCAGTTGTTGCAACTGGACCTTCCTATTTTGTAACTTTTCAGTGCAGTTCCTTTTCACATTTTTCTATTTGGTCATGTATAACTTTTTGAGTTCAACTCTAATTTGCAATCTGTAAATTTCTATGAAAGATAGACTTCTAAATCTTCGCAACGGTATAGGACTCATCACTAGATTGCTCCTTGAATGATTTTTGTGAAACTTTTTTAAGTCATGTGTCAGTTTTTGAGACTCTTGGTCAGTTTCTTCTAACCCTTCTCCCTTTGACTTCCAAAGGCTTTGACATTCATCTTCATTTCATCATCGAGTGGGATTGAATTTGCAGTGATGATACTTTCTTATACTAAGTGGGCTCGAGCCATATTGCTCTATAGTAGGCCAGGTCGATCTGTTGGTGAGACTCCTTATCCACCTACTAATTCCAGCCGTGCTGGTAGCTCCTCCGCCTATCGTAGGAAGAGATCTATAGTTTCTTCTTCTGGTACTGGCATATCAGCCTCTTTTACTACTGCTACTGAATAGCCACGTTCACCTCCAACCCTAAAATAGCTGCTCCAACTGTTTTAGCCAGTCATGTGATTAGCGACCTCTAGGCCTACCCCGACAATGTAGTCTACACATGGGATGCCAATGGACAAATTAGTTGTCACGTGATCACTGAGGATCCAACCATGCCTGTTCCTTTTGTTCCTCATGATAGCACTTTGGTAAATCTCTAAATATTTATTCCTTAAGTTTCTTATTATTCTTCAAATGTTTGTTAGTCAAAACAAAATATAATGCATTGTAGGTAGTACGATCTTCCATGGAGCATGTCTTCCATCTTGTAAATGTCCCACCAATATTAGGTAAAACACTACTTTGTGCTTCATGTATGCATGATTTCTATCTTAATAATTTTTCTACCTATATGCTTCTTGCTTAGATTAGACAAGTTGTCAAGAGAATGCTCGTTAGGAGCGAGAGATCGAGCACCTTCAGGCTCATGTTACTGTCTTCTTTGTTGATCATGATGATGATGGTGATGAGTAAGGACTGTCGCCATCAGCTTTCTTCATGTTGATCTCTTTCCTTTGTTCATTTTGCTTCATGTATGAACTGTTTTAATTTTTCATTATGTAAAATCAAGGCAATCAAATTTCAAAGATCGAGTGAAAATTTTATATTTTCAGTTTCATACATGCTTTATAAACTCTACGTATCTTGATCAATTTACATCCAAATTTGTTCAAATCTATTTCTACATCATATATTTAACTTTGAACAAAATTACAAATCTGGAAATCACGTGCTCAAAACTACTTATTGATTCGTGTCCCCGAAGCCCAAAGACGCACAAAATAAGGAATTATAGGGCTTTTAGCCCTACTGGCCATCAGTTAGCTATCTAACCATCAACTAATTGTCAGACCATCAACTAACTATCATGCAACTGTCAGCTGATGGTCAGATAGTAGGCCAATAGTCCTTTGACTGCCTGTCTGTGATCTTTCCTCCTTTTGCCTTTTTTACTTCGTTTTTTGCACTGTTTAAGTACTGATTCTCTCCATTGTTTCTTCACACCTTTCAATATTTTCCTCCCTCGTTTCTTAAGTTTTTTTTCGCTCTTTTTGAAGCCTCTTCACGCTTTTCAACGTGTCTGAGGCCCCTCTCAAGACCCTTCAGCCTCTTTTGAAGCTTTTAAAGGATGATGACTGGAGTCGACTCGAATCCAACAATCTCTACATTTTGAAGTTCCTTCAACATGTGAGGCTTGACATTTCTTTTTTTAAGAAATGCACGACCTTCTTCGATCCTCATGATCACATTTACTACTTCAATAGGCAAGAGCTTTACCTTCTGTGTGAGGAATTCCCCACCATACTCAGTTATCATTCGTCTAGTTTTGAAAGCATCATTCTGCCTACTATCAAGGTCTGATCTTGCTAACTTATTGGACTTTTGGATTTCCACCATGGGCATTCATACCAGTGGTGGTAGTGTGAAATTGTCTTCGATCATCCCCTTACTTGAGATGATGGATAGGACCTCATCCGATTGGCTTCACCTTCTTAAGTTTTGCCTCCTTGAGCAATATCTACGGGTCTCACCAGAGAGTCTCAGGGATCCATATCTTGTGACCATCATTCCTCATATGGGACCTGATTTCACAGCAGTTACCTTAATTCTAGTGAGACATTGATCAGGCTGGATTAAGTTAGGATTGATCCATGTCAGAGGTTCAGTGGCAGTCTTTTGCTTTTTTAGTTATTTTTCTTTTAACCCTAATTTTTGCCCAAGACTTAATACGTTCATTTTTTCTTCTTTTTTTTTTTATGCGCTAATTTTTTCCTAAGCCACTCTTTTGGGTTTTTCGACTTAGCGAGCTTGCCCTAACTTTTGCCTGAGCCACCTTTTTCGGGTTTTCAACTTAGCAGGCTTTTTGTTCTTCTATTTCTTTTGCCCTAACTTTTGCCTAAACCTCCTTTTTCAGGTTTTCAACTCAGCAGGCTTTTTCTTTTTCCTCTATGCCCTAACTTTTACCTAAGCTGCCATTTTTGGGTTTTCAACTTAGTGGGATTTTTCTTTTTTTTTTCTTTTCTTTTGTTTTTTCTTTTTTCAGATATGGTTATAAGAGAGGTTGTCCATTGCAGCACCACCTGAGAGAGATATTTCCTGTTACAGCCTCGACTTTATACGAGGAGGAGACTTGAGAGACGTTTTTCTTGGGTTGACTGGCTTCGAGTCATTCTAGATACTAGAATTCATTGGCATTATACATGGTGGAGGCTATAGCATGTGACAGTCAAAACTTACATCGTGTGTGTGCCTTTTACAGGTTTTGCCCATAGTTCATTCTATGATCTTGCTAGACTGCATCGATAGTATGGACTTAAGCAGAGAATTGTGGATTCACTAACTACTTTCGATCCTAGAAAACTATTTGCTCGTTATCTAAAACGTGTGAAGGATTCTTGGCCATAGTGGACCATTGAGAGGAATTTGTTCCATGATCCTAATTTTGAGACAAACGACTGGTACAAGGATTGGATAATCCTTCAAGCTTCTATTCCTAATCCTGCTATTCAAACCAGACAGTGCTGTAAGCGATATGGCAAGCCCATTCATAGTCCAGTGAAAAGGTAGAGACGACATTGATAGTTTCATTGCTAGCTTAGATGTTATATGTATTTCTTTTATCAGTATGCAAGATAATAAGAGATTTCAAAGGCATGTTTTGTTTCCAAACAATTTCATTTTATTAATAAAAGTAAAATCATTTATTGTTTGGACAATATGTGCACAATGAGACAAATCTTGTCGTTAATCAACCATTTTTTATTTTTTGATTAAATATTTCTCTCTCACACTTTTTCTCTTTTTGTCTTTCCTTTCTTTTCATACACAGTATTTCTTCAACCCGTCCATGTTGATGGGCTTAGTGAATTCATTCCCTTTCATGTCTGATAGGATGATAGCCCATAGGACATGACCATTGTCACAATGAATGGGTTGTCCTAGTTGGCTTAAACTTCCCTCTCAATCTAACACTACTAGCCTGGCCTATTTAAGGACCAAATCCCCTTCTTTGAACTTCCTTGCCTTTATTCTTTTGTTAAAGGCTCGAGCAACCCGCTTTTGGTACAAATGTATGTGATATCTATCCTTCATTCTTTTCTCACAAATCAAGGCCAACTGTTCACATCTATTGTGAACTTATTCCCCATTAGGCATTTTTGCTTCCATAAGAACTCTCATTGATTTCATTTCTATCTCAATTAGTAGAATCGCTTCTAAACCATACACCAACGAGAAAGGTGTCATGCCTATCGATCTTGTGGGTGTTGTTTTATAACCCCGTAACACAAACAATAGCTTCTCTGCCCAACTTTGTATGTCTGCATTGTCTTGGCCAACATCTTCTTGATGTTTTTATTGGCTACTTCTATTGTTCCATTTGCTTGTGGCTGATATGGAGACGACTTATGGTGTTCAATCATATCCTTCTCAAACAAGGCCTTAGTCTCAGCCTAAAAATGGACCCCATTGTCAGTCACGATGTGATGTGGCACTCTAAATCTGCATATGTTGTTCTTCTCAATGAACTTCGGCATCTATTTTGCCCTCAATTTGCTATAGGAACTCAGCTACTATCCATTTGGTGAAGTAGTCAATCACCACCACCACATATTTATGCTCATTAAAGGCTGACAACCTTATCTCGCCTATAATGCCAATTCCCCACATAGCAAAAGGCCATAATACCACCATTCCTTGTAGCTCTAAGGGTGGCTGGTGAATCAAGTTTTCATTGATCTAGCACTGGTGACATCTATTAACAAATTGAACACAATCTGTCTCCATGGTTAGCTACTAAAAGCCTTGTCTCATTATCTTCTTTGCAAGCATCAATCCGTTCATGTGTGGTCCACATACACCACTATGGATTTCCTCCACGAACCTTCTAGCTTCTTTCTCATCAACACACCTCAATTGCATCCCTTATGGCATTCTTTTGTACATTACTTCTTGATGGCAAGTAAATTGTTAGGCCAACCTTCATAGTACAGCCTTGTCCTTCTCGTTAGCCTCATCTGGCAGAATCCTTTCTTCCAGGCATCTCTTGAAGTCATAGAAACATGACTTCTTATCCACTTCGGCCTACGTTACATGGGGTTCCATGTAGCAAGGGCCCCATGCTTGTGATATCATTATTGGTCTCACCAGTAACTTTTGAGTATTCACCCAAACTGATGTCAGTGAGGCTAAAGCGTCAACCATCTGATTCTCATTTCTAGGCAAATGGGTAAAGATGCACTACTTGAACCTCCCAATTAACCTTCTAATGTGCTCGAGATACAGTTTCAACCTTCCTTCCCTTAGGTCCCAATCTTCATTAGCTTGAGATGACTAGTTTTGAATCTCCCAACACTTCTATTTCATCAATACCTCTTGCAATCACAACGTTGAAACCAAAGGCATAGACTTCGTACTTAGCCATATTATTGGTGACTCTGAACTCCAACTTCTTCGCAAAGAGAATGACTTCTTCAGTTGGTGATACCAAAATAACTCCTATTCCAGCATCATTTTGATTGGCAACTCCGTCAATGAACATTCTCCATCCCAATGCCAAGATTACCCTCATATGTTCATTTGGGAAATCCAACTCCCATGGTTCGTCATCATCA
Source organism: Boswellia sacra (assembly GCA_013180625.2). Taxonomy (NCBI): domain Eukaryota; kingdom Viridiplantae; phylum Streptophyta; class Magnoliopsida; order Sapindales; family Burseraceae; genus Boswellia; species Boswellia sacra. Next base: position 35,335 of record SNVD02013089.1, read on the forward strand.
ACCAAATTCATGGAAAAAAACTTTGCTACTACCCTTTCTTTCACCACCTTCTTGGTGACACACACGATGTCGAATTCTGACAGTTGAACTAGCCATCTTGATAGTTTTCCCACCAAAGATGGGGCTTTATAAAGATACTTCATTGGATCCTCCTTTGAGACAACCTAGATCTTATAAGACTAAAAATAATGCCTCAACTTCTTCAAGAGCCACACCATGGCTAGGCACATCTTCTCCATGTAGTTGTCTTTCGTCTCATATGGTAGCAACTTCTTGCTAAGCTAATGGATGGCACACTCCGTACCATTCTCATCCTTTTGTGCCAGCATAGCACCAATGGTCTTCTCCTCAAGAGCCAAGTAGAGAATCAAATTTTTGCCAAATCTCGATGGTCTTAAGATTGACAGATCTCTACAAATACTTTTTTCCACTTCATCGATTGATACTTCTTTAGGAGTCTGATGATCAATGCACAAACTATTGTCAATTTGGTAATGAACCGATTGATATATTAGACCTTCGCGTGAAACCCTCAAACTTCTTTTTTTGTCTTAGGTGATGGCATCTTCGTAATTGCCTTAACCTTGGTGGGATCTACTTTTGTCCCTTTCTTACCGACTACAAACCGCAGCAACTTTCCTAAGGTGACTCCGAAAACACACTTCTTCGGCTTTAGCCGCAGCTTGTATTTCTTCACCCTATCTAGGAATATGTCTAAAGCTTCAAAGTGACCTTCTCCAGTCTCGGATTTCACCATCATGTCATCCACATAAACTTCTATCTACTTATGCATTATATCATGAAACAATTTCATCGACATTCGTTGGTAAGTTGCCTCTACATTCTTCAATCTAAAGGGCATCACCTTGTAACAGTAGGTTTCCCACTCGATAATGAAGGTCGTTTTCATCTTGTCTTCGTTGGCCATCATCGGGTTGCACCCAGAGAACCCATCTACAAAGGAAAACATCACAATGGCCGTGGCACTGTTTACTAACAACTCAATATAAGGCAACAAAAAAGCATCCTTCATTGAGGCCTTATTCAAGTCCCAATAATCAATACATATTCAAACCCTTACATCCTTCTTTGGCACCGGCATGATGTTGGCTAACTATTTTGTATACTTCACCACATCTAGAAACTTACCTTCAATCTATTTGGAGACTTCTTTCTTGATTTTCTGAGCCCATTTCACTCTCAACCTTCTTAACTTCTATTTGACCAGCTTTATGTGCAGATACATCAGAATCGTATGCTCAACAATGCTTCTTTGATTTTAGGCATGTCATCATAGGACTAGGCGAAAACTTCTTTATGTTTCTTTAATAATTTTTTAAATTTCTCTCTGTTCAGGAGTTATATCAAGTGCAATGGATATGTTATTGAGTTTTTCAATTGTACCAAGATTAATGTCATGAGTTTGAATGGTGTGAATGTCAAATATGCTAGTGAAATACAAATCACGATGCACAATGCCATTAGGAAAGACATCACACAAGTAAGCAAACTAATTCTTTATTTCATCAAACTTTGAAACATAGACAATGTCCTCTTATTGAAAGAGGTTAGGAATTTATATATCTTCACTTAAAAAAAAAAAATCTTTAATCCCTTCTTCGCTGAAGGCGGTAAGGTCAACGGATGGTCTATTGGCATTGCTTCATCTTGAGGTTTCTCCTCCTTAATTGTCAACTCCTCTATTTCATTGGTCAAGTCATATCCCTTAGAGATTCTTGTTTAAAGAATATCCTTGAAAATTTTAGATTCAAGCTTCAACATTCCCTTGAAGACCCATGGTTTGGCAGGCCCCACATACTCGTATCTTAGGCCTTGATGAACATGATAAACTTCTCCTTCTTAGGCTCAAAGTTGTCTTCTTCCCAATCAGACACATAACCCAAAACCTCTTCTAGAAGTTTGGCCTTTGAAATCTAAAAAAGATGGTAATCCACGTCCAATCTTCCTGAGCCCAGTTCCTGGCAAGTATCCCTATTTCTTCATTATTCCAGTGACAATTAAACTGACTTCATCAATCATGGCTACATGGCATCCTCCCATGTATGGTATCTTTCTAACCTTCACAATCAATACAATAAGTGCAATGGTTGAGGCAACATGGATGATCACGATCTCCCTATTCATGTTGAACCAGATCTTCTAATGCAAGGTGGAAGGAACTCCACCAAGTGGATGGAACTATGCTCAGCCCAACAAAGCAATAAAGGTGACCAGAATGTTAAGGACTATAAACTTAGTCATCACTTCAATATGCCTAGTCTTCACTAACGCCTTGAATATTCCAATGGCACTCCTTTTCGAGTGATCACAGGCCCTAATCACCATCTTACAAGGCTCAAGTTCATCATCCATCATAATGCAAAGAGATGTCTTCCCACTAATCACAGTGGTGATAAATAATTGCTTATTATGATTCCTTTCTTCAAAAGGTAAATCATCATTAGTGAAGGTGATCACACCCTTCTTATTTACCTCCTTGGATTCCTTTCTAGTCATGGTAGTCAACATCTCATTTGGAGTGGCAACCTTTGATATCTCTACCTCTACCAAACCTTCACCACGACTTCTCTATGCTTTTGGGATGAGATCAATAAGTCCCAAATGGTAGCATTCACTTGAGTTTTCTTCAACTGCTTAATCACTTGATTCTCTTCTTTTTTGGTTTATTCCTTGGCAACCTCTTTGCCCTTTTTAATAGTCTTCTCTTCCTCGACTGATTTTTCCTTCTCTTTCTCATGGTAAAATCTATCACTCCTTGTTACTCCTTATACATTCTCTTTCTCACTCTTAAGTATTTCTTCCTTATGTGTTTCTTCCTTAACTCTTACGTTTTCTTTGTCATCACTACTAAAGTCAGCCCCAAAGTTTGGAAGGGTCTTGAGTTTAGGAATGTCATCCCATATTCCTATAACTCTCACTTCTTTGCACCTTCTAGGTAAGCTTTTTCTTCTCACAACACTCTCAACTCGCTTCCCTTTCCTAGCTTTGCTACCCTTCTTCACTTTGAGTCTTCTAGGAGGTGGGCCTCATCTAGCCCCTTTTCTAGCCATCCAATTCTTGGCAAAGGCTATTGTTGGTGGGGATTTCTCCTTGGTGAATGCTTCTTCATTCTCCATCTCAACTTTCCCTTCTTCCTCTTCCTCATAGTCACGGAGACACACAAATTCGGGTTCTTAGCTTTGCTTGACTCCCTTTACTACAATATTGGTCGATCCACCCTTCTTAGTGAAAATCTAGGCTGCCAAAGGAATGGGCTTGTCTTTCACCCTCTCAATGATCTCTTTAGGCTTTTCTTTGTTGGGCTCTACAGCCTTGGCTCTCTTCGCTCTCTCAGTCATCAACAATCTACTCTCCTCAAAAGAACTCATGACTTGATCCTCTATCAAGCCCGACAATCATATTTGCCTTTGAAGGAGGTACGTGATTGTAGTTAGGTAAGTGTTTGGGCTCTTGCCTCTCTGGATCCAGAATCTGGCCCTTGTCGATCAAATCTTGGATCTCATGGCAGAGACAAGTGTAATCGTTAGTCTTATGACCGATCACTTAGTGGAACTCACACGTCTCATGATGCCTCCAATTCTTTGGCAATGGATTTGGAAGCTCTCGCGGTGGTAATGGCTACAAAATCCATTCGGCTCTCAATCTTGCAAAGATCATTAACAAAGGTCTCCCCAAATGACTGAACTTCGTTTGGTGGGTGATTGGTTTCACCTCAACATGCTTCGTGCTAGACCCAATAGCTTAATTATACTACCCCTAATTGCTTCTAAGGTAATTATTGCTAATCCTTTTCTGCCTGGACTCCAAGTCTTCTATTTGGATACCCGAATCATACAAATCTTCAAAGGTTTTGATTAGAAAGCCTACCAGTCTATCACTAATGAAAGCATAGGCTTCATTGATTACAATATATAGTTGGTCCTTCTTCACGGGCCTTGTAGTCATCTTGGCAGTTTTGGCCCTCCAATGGACTAGGTACTACAAAAAAGTCTCTTTGGGCTTCTGGCGAGCCGTCTTCAAATCCCTGAAAGTTACCCCTACTTGGGTGTTGTGGCAATATTATTCTACAAAATGTTCAAATAATTCCTCCCAATCTTCTCGGGCTCTTTTAGAAAGATCATGGTACCATACTATCGTGTTATCTTCTAGGGATAGCATGAAGTACTTCAAGATGTACTCTTTTGACAAAGGAATGGTGGTCATGATAGATTCATACTGTCTCAGATGTGTCTTCAGATTGCCCGCTCTATTGAACTTGGTCAAATTTGGCATGCAAAACTTGGGAGGCAAATCGTTATCCCTTATAGCAAGATATCATCTAGGTCTTTGATCCTCTTCAATCCCTTCTTCTTCAAGAGGGATTAGATCTTATACGTGTCTTTGACCAACTGACTGGCTGATTTGGGCTCATCTTGGTTGGCTGGGAGTTTCCCCCTATCTCTACCTTGGCTAGTCTTACCGCCACTGTCACCATCACGATTACCTTTGGGCGATGTTTGATTCATGTGGTTAGGCCCATTTTGTAATGCTTCGATGAGTTGGACCATTTATTGTTGAAGTGCGATCACATCAGCTCTCAATTGGACCATCTCTTGATTATTGTTGTTAGGTTTGGCCATTTCAACAATAGGTTCCTTTTGTCTTGTCAAATGACCACCTCGTCTAACCCAAGCTATGACGGCTGCAAAACAAAGGTGTTAATTCCATGCATACATGCATGTATTTATGATATGATACATGCTCATATAGAAGCATAGACATTCTTTTAGCCTTCAAACCTTATTTCTCCCACACACGTGAGGTCAAGTCTATTTTCCAAGGATTTTTTGCCTTATTCCCAAGTCGTTATCGTAGGATGTGGGAATGCAAGATTCTCTCACCTAATCCTAACATTCAAGTTGATGTTGGATTATATATTATTATCATAACATGGCTTATAAACATCATGATAACCTTAATTCATGGCACATGTCCCCAATTTGTTCTTATGGGTGACTCGACATATGGCATTCATTCACGGTTCCATGAGGTTTGAGTTGATGTTATTCTAATCATGTCGATTTTACATGCATGGACATGCATTTCAACATGGGCTTTGGATATTCATCCTATTAGAAATTTATAGATTCGTCTACATGGGCTTAAGTCTCAAGGGTCCACTGGTCTGGGCTCCTTCGAAGGATAGATGCCCCCTTGGGCCGGTCTCTTTTTATACCAAATGAATGGTACATACTCAAATGTGGTGACACCAACATGAGTCATCTAAGGGTCAAATGGAGCCAAAGACTTCTCATGCCAATGCCAAACGACTAGTATGGGCAATTCGTGCTCATTATGTGCAAAGTGTAGTGATGCAAGGACTCAAAATATCAACATGAGGTATCAAAATTATATATCCCAATCGAAATCAACTTCTTTTATTTCCGATGGAGTCAACATTGCGAATGGGGCTTTCTTCCCACCAGAGCGTTTGTGACCACGACACTGTGTCAAATCTCTTTCGAGACTTGAGGGAATACAAAGGAGCCATAAGCACGTCTAGAGAAATGGAGTCGTCACCCAATTCTTCGATTGGGAATAAATAGGGGTAATTTGATCCCTCACTTCAGAACCAATTAAAACTATCCTCATCCCTTCAGAGATGGGTTCAGGAAGTTAGGTATGAGCCATTCTTCTCGTCCACATCAAAATTCGGCCTCCACTAGGGTATATCAAATAAAAATAACTTATGTTGTTATATAGTCCATTTAAGATTGTTCATTTTATGCACACATTGTTTATTTTATCTTCTTTAAGCAAATAAAGTGATTCATTATTGGCAGTTGTATATTCATACAAAGAAAGAGGGAGGAGAATGGATTATATTTCTTTAAAACATGGGAGAAAGGGAAGAGAATGACATTGATTTTTATTCAATAGTAAAGTAATTCTACTTTAAATACTTCAAAAATATTTCATACATTTCAAAAAAGAAATCATACATTTGAATACTAAATATAAACAATCACTTCGAGACTCAATAGATAATGAATTCCTCACCACCATGTGTGAGTCTTTCAATTCTATGAAACCTCTTTCATGGCATTATTCAAACATTCATTTATTATAAGTAATAGTCCCTTACCATCAATGTGGGTCCACCATTACCTCATGGCATCATTCCTAATCATGTTTCTAATCATAGTATATTCATACATTCATTTATATCAATTAATCAAAATACAAAGCCATAATCTAAAATCGTGACACTTCGACCTTGATTTGATAATTTTATTGTGGTAAATCTACCTATTGCTATTCTAGCATAATTCATATCCATTTTCAATAAATCATAGCATTTGTAGCCTAATTCATTCAATCAAAATCAACAAAGCTATTCTAGCTCAACCAAAGCATTCAAGGGCCATTAAGGTAATTCACACCTATTCTATGCTATTTCCTAGCATACTTCAAAACAATCATATGTTCTCCTAGCATGATTCCAATCATGTGCTCCTAAGCATGATTCTAGACATGTGCTCCTGAGCATGTTTCTAAGCATTCACAAAGAAAATAAACCCCTAGACATGATTCTAATAAAGAAAGGAAAGCCGACTTACCTTAAAATCATAGCATTTGTAGCCTAATTCATTCAATCAAAATCAACAAAGCTATTCTAGCTCAACCGAAGCATTCAAGGGCCATTAACGTAATTCACACCTATTCTATGCTATTTCCTAGCATACTTCAAAGCAATCATAAGTTCTCCTGGCATGATTCCAATCATGTGCTCCTGAGCATGTTTCTAAGCATTCACGAAGAAAATAAACCCCTAGACATGATTCTAATAAAGAAAGGAAAACCGACTTACCTCGACATGCTTATCCATCTCGCAAAACAAACAAGGGTTTGAACAATTCATAATAACCCCTAAACATAATTCTAGGCATAAAAATAAATCCTAAACATGCTAATTCTAAGCATAAACAAGCCTAATCATGCTTAATTCTAAGCAAGAAAAATAAATTAGGAAAGAGGAAGGAGAAAAGAGAAATGCTCTCAAGATGTACCCTTTTCGAATTTAAAGCAACAGTAGACGCCTGAAAAAATATTAGACTAGAAAGGACTCCTTGAAATTCTCACAAGTGTGTCCTAGAGGGAGAGAGAGAGGATTTCTAGATGTCTTGGAAGTGAGGTGGGGGGCTGTTTGTACAAGAGAGGGGTTGAGTTGAAAAAGGAAGAAGAAAAACAAAAAATGAAGGTCTCATAAAATTTTTTCCAAGAATTCGCATCCAACAGCCGGCCGACTGTTGGTAAACCACCGGCCAGCACTCTGAGAACTGGCTAGCTATTGGTCAACAACCGACCGATTGTTGTACACCAGACCTTCCTATTTTGTAACTTTTCATTATTGTCCCTTCCGACCTTTATCTGTTCGATTACGTATAACTTTTCAAGTTCAACTCGATTTACAATTTGTAAATTTCTACAACAGGGAGACATCTGTAGCTTCACAACGGTATATGACTCATCATTAGATTCCTTCTAGATTGATTACTATGATTTTTTGAAGTCATATATCAGTTTTCGAGACTCTTGGTCGGTATCTTCTAACGCTTCTCCTGTTGGCTTCCAAAGGCATATCAGTCATTTTCATTACTCGACATTCATCTTCATTTCATCATCAAGCCTCAAAAATCAAGTATCTACAATACCAAGTTTAGGATATAATTGTATGATGTCATAAAGTGATGGTGGACTAATGTTGTTGGTGAGGGACCATTACTTAGAATGAATGAATATATGATGAATACAACTCAAAGAGGCTTTATGGACATTGAATAGACTCACATATAGTGGTGAGAGATTCAGTATCTATGAAGTCTCGACTTAAATGTTTATATTGAATATATAATGCAATGAAAGCTATCAATATGATATTTTGAAGTGCCAGAAGTAGTTTAGCTTTATTGTTGAAGAACAATTGATCTCATCCTCTTCCCATTCCTCTATGTTTGAAAGGAATTGTAACTCTATTCTCCTCCATCTTTCTTTATATGAATATACAACTGCCGTGATTAAAATCACCTTATTTATTTAATAAAGATAAAACAAGAAATATGTGCATAAAACGAATAACTTACGTGGATTGTATAACAATTTAAGCTATTTTTGTTTGGTATACCCTAGTGGAGGCCAAATTCTGATCTAAGCGAGGCAAATGTCTAGTACCTAACTTTCCAAACCCATTTTTGAAGGGATAAGAGTAGTTTAGATCTTGAAACGAGAGATCAGATTGCCTCCATTCATTCTCAATTGAATAATTAGAGGACAACTTCATTTCTCTAGACGTGCCTATGGCTCATTTGTGTTCCCTTAAGTCTCGAAAGAGGCTTTGACATAATGTCATGGTCGTAAATGCTCTAGCGAAATGAAAGGCCCGTTCACAAGCCATCCTTTGATATGTTGCCCCAGCGTCCTTCAACCCAAAAGCTATTACTTTATAGCAATAGCTTCCCCATTCGGTGGTGAAAGCTGTTTTGATCTTGTCAACTTTAGCGATCATGATCTAATTGTAGCCTGATAATCCATCTATAAAAGAGAACATTTTACTTGCAGCTACACTGTCTACCTGGACATCAATGTGAGGTAAAGGAAAATCATTCTTGGGAGATGCTTTGTTCAAATCCCTATAATCCACACACTTTCTCACTCTACCATCCTTCTTTAGCACTGGTACAATGTTGGCGAACCATTATGGGTAGTCAATCATATCAAGGAAGTTGGCTTCAATTTGATTGGCTACCTGCTCCTTAATCAACTATTCCTATTTTTGTATCAGTCATCTCAGCTTCTGTTTCATTGGCATCATATATAGATAAGTTAGAATTTTGTTCTTGGCAATAATCCTATCAATTCCAAGCATGTTGTCATAAGACCAAGCAAACACCTTTTCGTACTTCTTTAATATTTGGTCAAATCTCTCTCTCTTTCTCTCTTCAAGACTTGTGTCATGGGCAATGCATATATTCTTTGGATTTTCAGATGTACCAAGATTAATGTGATGTGATTACATAGAATGAATGTCAAATATCCTTATGAAATGATTACATAGAATGAATGTCAAATATCTTTATTAAATTAGATTCATCATGTATGCCACCATTAGGAAAAACATCACACAAGTAAGCGAAATTAGATTTTATGGAATCAAATTTATGAACAAAAACATCATCTTCAAACAATTAGAAACAAAAAGATCATTAAAAAGATCCTTGATATCCACTTCAATGAAAGCTGCCAGCTCTTTTGGTGTCATTATTGGTAGTGCTTCCTTCTAGATTGTCTTCTCTTCAAGGTTCAGCTTCCTAAGTTTTTTATCTAGCTCAGACTCCTCCACAGAATAAAAGCCCATCACATCTAAAAATATCTCAAAACCAGCATGATCACCCTACTACATATCCATGGTTCGACTACACCAGTATAAGTTGTCTTCTTTGCCTTCATAAATTTGATCTCTTTACGCTTTAGCCTAAAATCCTCATCTGAAGCATGTGTGAACGGGGCTTTCATCCCGCCAGAGCATTTATGACCACATCACTATGTCAAAGCCTCTTTCGGGACTTAAGGGAACACAAACGAGCCATGGGCACGTCTAGAGAATGGAGTCGCCACCCAATTCTTTAATTAGGAATGAATGGGGACAATCTAATCCCTTGCTTTACTACCTAAATTACCCTCATCCCTTTAGAGATGGGTTCAGGAAGTTAGGTATGGGTCATCCAAGTTGCCCAGACATAATCCGACCTCCACTTGGAAATACCAAATAGGAATAGCTCGTGTTGTTACTTAGTCCGCTTAAGTGGTTCATTTTATGCACATATTATTCATTTTATCTTCTTTAGACATGTGAAGTGATTATTCAATCAAAATAGTATTATATCCATACATAGAAAGAGGGAGGAGAATAGATTACATTTCCTTCAAACATGAGAGAAGGGGAAGAGGATTACATCGCTTTTATTCTTCAATAAAATAAATTCTAAAATGTACAATCCTTATATAAATTCGACATATAGAGTACAAATGATTCATTTGAGACTCAAAAGAGGATGAATTCCTTACCACCATATGTGAGCCTATTCAACTTTTATTAGACCTCTACATTCATTCATTTAAGCACGTATTCTAAGCAATCTTCCCTCACCATCAATGTGAGTCCACCATCACTTCATGGTATCATTCACCGATACTTCTAACATATTTTACATTCATACATCAAACAAAGCCATAATTTAAAATCATGGCACTCTAACCTAGATTCAATAATTCTATCATAGAAATTGCTATTTTAGCATAATTCAATATTAATTCCAGGCAATTCTAGCCTAATCCAAGCAATCAACTTCAATCAAAGCTATTCTCAAACAATACATCCAAGGGCAAAATAGTAATTCTGACCTATTCTATGCTATTTCCTACCATATATCAAACCAAATAAAAATTCCTCGATCATGTTTTAAATCATGTACTCCTAAGCATGTTTCTAAGCATTCACAAAGAAAGTAAATTCCTAAACATGTTTCTAAATAATGAAAGGCAAGCTAACTGACCTCGACATGCTTATTTACCTTGCAAAATAAGTAAAAGATTAAGTAATTCATAAAATCCTAGCATACTTCTATGCATCAAAATAAATCCTAATCATGCTTATTCAAAGCCTAATTTATCCTAAACATGCCTAATTCTAAGCATGAAAATAAAAAGAAGAAATAGGAGGAAGAAGGGAATTCTGCTCTCAGGATGTACTCCTTTTGGGTTTAGATCAATATAAAACACCCAAAAAATATTAAAATAGAAAAGGCTTCTCGAATTCTTGAGCGTGACTTCAAGAGGGAAAAGAGATGATTTCTTGGTGCCCTGGGAAGTGTGGCTAAGGTGTGTTTATATATGCTTTCCATGGAGTGAAAAAGTGATTAAAAAAACCAATGTGGGATTCGTGTGAACAGTACTAGTACTGAATCGTGCATTCGGAGTCAGTTGCGTTCAATCAATCATAACTTTTGGTACAAAACTCTGATTTATAATCCGTAGATTTTTTCAAAAAACTAGACATCCATAGTTTCATAAAGTATATGGTTTGCTCTCTAATTCTTTGTAAATTAATTTCTATGATTTTTTCAAGTTGGTTATTGGTTTTTTTAGGTTTTTGGTTTTTTGGCTTTTCGCACTTTTTTTTCATTCAAAGCTTTCTTAGAGCATTTCTTATTGCTCAACACACATCTGTGTTTCATCATCGAGCTCAAAAATCAAGTTCTATAGCTTGCCTCTTACTTTGGAGAGGTTTGTTAGACACAAAGATCGACAAAGTACTCTTACCACATCTTATTTGTTTCGATTCTGACTTCTTCATCAACTTCTGTATTCTGCTACACTTCTCAATGTCTGCTCCTCTTTTCGATTCTTGCAAAAGTGATGTTCCCACTAGAGGACTAATTTGCCCACTCAAAGGCTAGTGCAACCACTTGAGGGTTAGTTAGCATCCTTCTAATGCATAGGTGTATCTTTCTGATGTATGATGTGCACTATTCCAGTGCGGATGAGTACATCCTTCTAATGCATGAAATATATCCTTAGGATGCACGAAATGCACTATTATAGTATGGATAAATGCATTATTCCAATGCATGAAATGCATACTTCTAATGCATAATGTGCACTATTCTAGTGCAGACGAATGCGTTGTTCTAATGCATGAAAGGCATCCTTATGATGCTAAGATAAAACACTCTTAAGTGCAGCTATTTCCTAGGGTTACTATGCCTACTCAAGGGCTGATTTGCCCATCTAAGGGCGAATGCACCAATTTGAGGGTTGAAGTGCCCATCTAAATGCTAATATGCCCTTCCAAGGGTTATGATATGCCCATTCAAAGGCTAGAGTACCCATTCGAGGGCTAATATGCCCTTTAAGGGCATAAATGCCCATTCAAAGGCTAGAGTACCCATTCGAGGGCTAATATGCCCTTTAAGGGCATAAATGCCCATTCAAGGGCTAATGTGCCAGTTTAAGGGTAGATGCCTATTCAAGGGTTAGAAAGCATCCTTATGATGCTACGATAAAGCACCATTCAGTACACCTACTTCTTAGGGTTTTGCCTATTCTGAAGGGCTGATACGCCTGCTTAAAGGATAGGTGCCTATGCGAGGGCTGATGCGCCCACTGAGAGGTGTCTATTTATGTATTACCTTTTATATCATTCGTCCATGTTTCTTTGCATATTCCTGGTATTTTTATGTTTTTGTGTGGTTTGATGTTAGGAGTTTTGGAGCAACTTGCACAAAAATGGAGTAAAACCCTTCATTTTCACCTTGCTAGTCAGTGATCTTCTCGGATTTAATTGTATTGATATACAATGAAAACCGAGACAGTTATATACGTGGAAAGCTCTCGCGTCTATTTTCTGGAGAAAATTTACGGTTTATAAATCCATTCAGTGTACCAAAAGTTGTAATCAAAACAGTGTGAGAAGTATAGAAATGTAATTCCACAAATCACTGTAGCATGTCTAATACGGGACACTGTAGTAGGTTACTGTAGCAGAGTATTTAAACACATTTTAGGGTTTTATTTTCATAACTTGAAGGGGGGGAGAACGTGTTGGAGGCATCATTTCTGGATTTCTCTCATCCCTTGGAGTTCTTGAAGGAGAAAGAAGGCTTGGAAAGAGGAGGAACTACAATCCAATAAGATTCATCTATAAAGAAGATTTTCAAAGAATTTGCTAAGTTCTTTCTTTCCTTTTCAATTCTGGAATTTCTCTGTATTGTATTTGTTATTCTGAATATGGTAACAAATCTGAATTGGTTGAGGGTGATTTAAAAGCCCCTGATATGGTTTTTGTAAGTTGATTGTGTAAGGAATTGTTATCCAATTCTCTAATTGAAGTTGCTTGTATTCTCCCATATTTAATGCTTATGATTGCTTGCTGATTGTATTTGAGTGGCCAACTGAATATAATCTAGTTGTGATTTATTGCTAGACTAGAAATCGTGATCCGTAATTGTCTTGAATTTCTAATCATTAGTAGCAAAATTGTGATCAGAGATTACAATTGGAGAATATAACCTAAGTTAACTACTCCGAGCGTGTGTGTTATTGTAGAGCAAACCTATCTTTCTTAAAATAAGCATCCAGAACAACTCAGAGAGCTTGTTATAAGTTGTTTAATGATAGAGATTCAAATAAAGAGCTTGTTTTATTAAAACAGTAAGGAAAGATTGGGATAACAGAGCTTGTTGTTATATACGGTGCTACTTCACTATGTAATCGGGATGACCATTTCTACGATAATTCGCAACTCATATCTTGTGGTAGAGGACCATGATCCCCTTAACAGATTTCTCCATCTCTATTAGATGCATTCTACAAGTAATTGCAATCCATATCTTGTGGTAGAGAAGGATCCCTTAACCAGCTTTCTCCCATTGATTTTCATTCAAATTTACTTTCTGTTTTGTTATTCTTTACTTGCATTCTTATTTCATTTAGTAAATCATTCAACAAAAATCCCCCCTGTTTAGTTATTGTTGCTGGAAATAACAAATTCAATTAGAATCAATCCTCGTGGGAACGATATCTTACTTATCACTTTATTACTTGTGCGACTAGTATACTTGCTAGTTTCGAACGCATCAAGTTTTTGGCGCCGTTGCCGGGGATTGATTATCTAATCGATTGTTATTTTGTTTTCATTGTTGATTCAAATTTTCTTTGTTTTTCTTTTCTGATTGTTTGTGTTTAGACAACATGGCAGTAAACTTCTATCAATTCAGTAGCGGATTTGAGTCACAAGTACCATGGAGAGTAAATGAGGTAAACACTCCGAACATTGAACAACAACTTTCTGAGCTAACCTCTCTTGTGGAAAACATGGCTGTACGAGATATACAAAAATCTTAGAATGTGGGATATATTCTACGATGGAGCATCCAATCGACATGTATCCAACTTTACAAGAAGAATATATGGAACAAGCCAATGCCATGGGTGGATTTCCAGGACAAACGAGGCAAATGTATGATCCTTTCTCTAGCACTTACAATGCTGGATGGGAAGATCAACATAATTTCAGTTACTGGAATCACCAACCAATCACTCCAAATGTGATACCAAATCGGCCACAAAGTTTCAATCAACCTAGAGTGCAGCAACCCTTTCAAATGCAACCACCACCAATGCCACATCCAGCACCGCAACCAGCTTCGCAAAACTCAGGTATGTCTCTCGAAGATATTGTTAATGCACTTGCCACTAACACAATGCAATTCCAGCAGGAAACTGGAGCAAGTATCCAAAACCTGGCAAATCAAATGGGACAATTGGCCACTAGCATGAGCAAATTCGAGGGCCAAGGCTCAGAAGAATTATCTTGTCAAACTGTGATCAATCCAAGAGAGAATTCTTGTGCGATAACTTTGCAAAATGGAGAGCAATTAGATGTCTTGCCAAAGAAATCACAAACTGATGAAGGAGATGACACCACTTCCACCATGAACGAAACACTGACTTCTCAGGTAAATCTTATAACTCTCATTCCTTCATATGTTTCTCCTCCACTTTTTCCTAGTAGATTTGCAAAATCGAAGGAGGAACAAGAACAAGAAATCCTGGAAACTTCTCACAAAATCGAGGTAAATATACCACTTCTGGGTGCTATCGAGCAAGTACCTCATTATACAAAATGTCTCAAGGAGTTATGCACCAGCGAAAGAAAGTTAAAAAGAAATGAGAAAGTAAGTGTGGGGGAAGATGTTTCAGCTGTATTGCAAAGGAAAATTCCTCCAAAGTGCAAAGATCCAGGTACGTTCACCATGCTATATTCTATTTATGCTTCTTTAAATCTTGGACCTTTTGCGAAAATTGGTATTACCATTCAAATTGCTGATCGTTTTAATGCATATACCAAAAGAGTTGTGGAAGATGTGCTTGTGCAGATGAATCAATTGCTTTTCCCAGTAGACTTTTATGTTCTTGAAATAGAGGATGAGACATCTCCTAATCCAACACCGATTCTTATGGGGAGACCATTCTCGAAAACTATTAGAACCAAGATTGATGTTCGTTATGACACTCTCATCATAGAGTTTGATGGCAAGGTGATATGTTTCAATATCTTTAAGGCAATGAGGTACTCTAGTGACTTACATTCTGTTTTTGCAGTTGACGTTGTTGATTCTCTGCCACAACAATGTTTTGAGTTAACTCACAGAATGGATTGGATATAGCTATTAATGAGCACATAGGGACAGAAAATTCTAAGGAGTCAGAAATTTTGATACGAGTGTCCAAAGAAATGGAGGAAGTTGTGGCAAGCTTAGATGAGACCATAGCAATAACCACAAATAGGTATGATGTTTCATACATTCAATTTCCTTTATCTAATGAGAAAATTCTTCTTCTGTGATGACAGCCGCTGCCTTAGAGCTTAAGCTTCTTCCAGATCATTTGAGGCATGGATTCTTGAGTGAGAATGATCATTTGCCAATTATAATAGAAATGGGCCTTGCACTAATACAAGAAGAGAAACTCGTCCGAATACTTACAGATCACAAAATAGCTATTGAGTGGACAATTGGTTGACATCCCGGCCCAGCATATGCATGGACTATCTTGTTGGAAGAAGATCCAACCCTTATGTGAGCACAGGCATAGATTGGAACCCTCCCATGATGGAACCAACGTCGGGCTGAGGACGTTAAGCCAGCGCTTATTGGGAGGCAACCCAATATTTTTTGAAAAAAAAAGAAAAGAAAAATAAAATAAGGAATAATGATCAATTTTTGTGTCTCGAGGAGATTTCTTTCGTAGACCATCAAATTGATCAGGTTTTATATCTCTTTGCCATCTGTCTTATTTTATATTTTTTTATTTATTTTTTACTTTTGTTTGCTATTGTGTTGTTATCTCTTTTATGTGTCTTTAGTTTCGTTTCTGCTCTTTTCTTTTCCTTTCTTTTGTTCAATTTGATTACTTTGTGCTTTGAGCTCATTTGTGCAGCAGCTTGTGGAAACATCCAAACGGAAGTTGAACTCATTCGCCAAAGGTTTGAAACGTGCATATCTTG
Organism: Boswellia sacra; assembly: GCA_013180625.2. Classification (NCBI taxonomy): domain Eukaryota; kingdom Viridiplantae; phylum Streptophyta; class Magnoliopsida; order Sapindales; family Burseraceae; genus Boswellia; species Boswellia sacra. The sequence continues at coordinate 51,461 of SNVD02013089.1, forward strand.
GAGAAAAACAAACTCGATCGCATTATCGGTAATATCGCTTCTTTTCTCCTCTTCAATGGATGCCGATATCTTTTTGTCAAACCTTCGTAAATATTTCCCTTCACTTCCTCAAAATGCTGTGTTTAAAATTTATAAAGTACGAATGACTAAACTTTGGGCGTTGATGCTCCTAAATGTGCCTGCTGATATCCGATGGCTTATCGAAGCCAAGGTGAGATTGTCCGGTGAGCCGGACATTAATCTCGCAAAATACATGCTGGTCTAGGAAAAAGCTACTACGCCAAGAGGCGAAGAGCGAAAAGGTTACAAGTATGTTATAAATGTGCTAGATGGAATTGTAACCAGACTGTCGTTCATTAGGTTTTGCGTCCAGGAATAGAGAAGATAAACTTTCATTTATTAAGAATGGTTTGAGTAATGAGTCGCTGTATAATGATTTGTTAACTCTCGAGTCACATTCTTGTGGACTTGTTCAGCGTGAATTGCTTAATCTATGGAAACTATTTCGTGATGAATTGCAGTGTTATAGTCTAGGGAATCTGACTAAAAACGACCCTGTTTGCCAGTTAAAAAGAAAACTGGATGGGAAGCAAATCCCCGACTCATAGAAGGCGTTTCAGCCGTTACTGGACGTAAAACCAGAGGAAGATGTTAGCCACAATCACAACTACTTGTATATTTGAATGTGTGTTGTTGTTGTCGAATTTTATTTCTTTCTTGTTTCGTTTGATCTGATTATCAATGTTGTTTTTGTGTTGTTGTTGTTTGTTGTTTTGTTTGTTTTAATTTCAAGTTTTCTTTTTGACAAACCATATGACTACCCTATGGCATAAGTACACGTGGGAGACAAGTGTGGAGGTTTTGTCAACCTCCACCGAAAGTGTATCTCCATTTTTTATGCTTCACGTGGGAGACAAGTGTGGGGGTTTTGTCAAACCCCACCGAAAGTCTATGTCCATTTTCCATGCTTCACGTGGGAGACAAGTGTGTAGGTTTTGTCAAACCTCGCCGAAAGCATATCTCATTTTTTCAAATTTTGGGGCGATGAATCTGCTGCATCGAGCATCCCCCACCGAAATTATGTCCCCATGTGTCAAATTTGAGAGTTTTACGTGTGTATACATCCATTTTGCATATTGTCAAATGTCATTTTATAACCTGTCTTGCACTTGAATCGCATAATACCTAACGTTCATCATTGTCTTACTCAAGTCTAGAGCACTTTTTAGAAATGGAGAAAGCACCAATTCGGCGATTCCAAAATATATGCGTATTTTGTGGATCGCAATTTGGTAAAGATGGAGAGTTTACAACAGCAGCTCTTGATCTTGGTAAGACATTAGCTGCGAGGGGTATTAATTTGATTTATGGAGGGGGTAGTCTTGGGTTAATGGGGTGTGTGTCAACAGCTGCATCCCGAGGAGGGAGCAAAGTTCTCGGCATTATCCCTAAACCATTAGCTGTACGAGATATCGTAGGCAACACAATCGGGGAAGAGTTACAGGTCTCTAGCATGCATGAGCGTATTACACATATGGTCATTAAATCTTATGCATTTATAGCTTTGCCCGGTGGTTATGGTACATTAGAGGAGATATTTCAAATCACCTTTTGGGCACAGCTAAACATCCATCGGAAACCCATTGGTTTATTAAATGTCAATAATTTTTTTGATGGTTTGTTGTCTTTTCTTGATCAAGCAGTAGAAAAAAACTTCATCTCATAGTCAGCGAGGCAAATCCTGGTTACAGCTTCAACTGCAGGGTAGTTAATTGACAAATTACAAGAATTCGTCTATTCGCCTGATTCAACAATGCCTCGGATAGATTGGTTTGGAGAAGGCAATAAGAGGCGTAAACTGGATTTAACGCTCCATCTGTAATCTCTATCTGCTGGTTTGCTTTGTTTTTGTTTGCTTTCCTTTTATTGTGTTTATTTGAGAGTTTTCATGTATTTTTTTTGACTTTTTCATTATTTCTTCGTCCCTGTATATTTTCTAATCTCACTCGGTTTTTAAGTGGTCGCTTACAAAAGTTGCAAGTTCTATATGAAACGCATTTGGATCTCTTCAATCATAATGGCTTAAGGAGCTAACTTCTAAACTATATTTAGACCGCATTTCTAACTAACTATGTTTTTGTTGCTGCCTTTTTGAACTTTGGTTATTTTATGATTGAGTTTAGTTTTATGTAATTTCGAGTTGTTGTGTGTTTTGGTCTTTATCAGTTTTGATTAGAAAAAAAAAACATTGTGGAAAAACCTGAGAATGGCAGAATATGGGGTTTCCTTAACTCTTGAAACGCATTCTCTTTAAATAAATCTGTAGTTTGTTTATTTTATGTTGTTTGAAGTGTCTTGTTTCTTGTTTTGTTCTTCATAATAACGGTATATAGGCTGGAAACCTTAAGTCTGCGGGCTACTGGTCCTAAGGATTGTTGAAATATACAATCTTGACTCAGGTGTAACAACGCCACGTACCTCTTTTCTTGCATTTTGTGTGTCGATGATAATATAATGATTGAATTAAGAATAACTCTTGGAAAATGATAAATGATGCATTGATCTGTGTGCTTGAAATGTTTATTGGTTTTCGCTTTGCTTTTGATTCCTTGCGCAACATTGAGCACTGAGCTATTATCACTGAGTTTTAATTTGTTCACTTAGATAAAGTTTATGTAATTACATGATATTCTTCAGATTTTCCTGAATTCTGAACTTGTTTGATGGTCACTCAATGCAAAATCCTAGCTTGCACATTGGGAATGATTTAGGCCATCTTTTGGACCGTTTGAGCCTTAATAGCCAACCTTGACTGAAATTGATCCCTCGTTACCCCTTTGAGCCTTTGTAAGCCTTTGTCTTTGTTAACTCACTAAAAGATTTCCTAACCTCAAATGAATTTATTCCAAACAGTTTATCCCTTACCTATGAGCATGTAGATCATTCACAATTAAATTCTGAGCTATTTTCTGGTTTTTTGGGATTAGATGAGGTTGGGATTGTCATGAGCAAATGCGATTGAGTTCTATTATTTTGTAAAAAAAAAAGAAAAAAAAAAAAAAGCCAATCCTGTACTTATCGTCCACGTAAGTTACACATTGAGGACAATGTGTTGTTTAAGTGTGGGGAGGGGAAAGTGTAAATAAAAAAAAAAGAAAAAAAAAGAACACAAGAAGAAGAATAAGAGATCTATACCCTTAAGTGTTCTTAAAAAGAATGAAACAACAAAGTGTGGGGGTGTAGTTTTCTTTTGTTTTCTGCAAAAAAAAAAGAAAAAAAGATTGAGTGTTCTAAATAAGTTTGGGGGAGTAACCTGGTGAATTGAAATGAAGTTGTGTTATAGGGTTGAGCTCTACATAGTCTTGAATGAATTATGTGTTAGTGGGTGATTTGAGCCAAATTATTATCCTTTATCATACCTTCACCCAAGCCAAACGTACAAGCTTAATAAAGTCCTACTTGATCCTTGGTGTTGTGCATGTCTACATTAGTGGAGAGTGACTTGAAAAGCAGGCCTATGGAGTTCATTGATACACACATCTTTAATATTAGATATGATTCATTTTTATGCATAAACTCATCCGGGTTACAAGTGATTAGGTGAGAATGGCTCTACACACACACAATTGAGGAATTGAAATGAAGCGAAACTAATCTTTCGTATAAAATTGTTGATCAAGTGCATTATTTTGAAGTTTTCCTTATGTTATAATTAAGTACAATCTTTGAGGCCTATTTGCAAGATTAAGCATTTGTGTATTTTAATTTTTATGTTGATTCTGTTTCGGTTTAGTTTTATTTCATATTGTCGTAGTTGCTCGAGGACTAGCAAAGTCTAAGTGTGGGGGAATTTGATAAGTGTCTATTTATGTTTTATTTTCATATCAATTCGTCCATGTTTCTTTGCTATATTCCTTGGTATTTTTATGTTTTTGTGTGGTTTTGATGTTTGTAGGAGTGTTGGAGCAACTTGCACAAAAATGGAGTAAAACCCTTCATTTTCACCTCTGCTAGTCAACCATCTTCTCGGATTTAATTGTAATTGATATACAATGAACCCGATGACATATCATATACCGTTGAAAAGCTCTTAGAAGTCTATTTTCTGGGAGAAATTTTACGGTTTATAAATTCATTCAGTTTGCCAACAGTTGTAATCAAAACAGTGTGAGAAGTATAGAAATGTAATTCCACAATCACTAATAGCATGTATAATACTGGACAGGGCGACTGTAGCAGGTAATTACTGTCTATAAACAAGACACGATGTAATTTAAACAATTTTAGGGTTTTATTGGGAGACTTGAAGCGGGGAGAACTTGGAGGAGGCTGCATCTTTGGATTTCTCTCATCTCTGGGAGTTCTTTGAAGAGATTGAAGGCTTGGAAAGAGGAAGAACTACACATCCTAATAGATTTCATCAAATTTTGCTAAGTGTTTCCCGCTTTCGCTCTCATTTTTCTGGAATGTCCTCCTATGTGATTGTATTTGTATTGTGTCTGAATATGTGTAACTAAATCTGAATTGGTTGAGGGTGATTTCAAAGCCCTTGATATGGTTTTTTATGAATTGATTGTGCAAGGAATTGTTATCCAATTCTCTAATTGAAGTTGCTTATATTTTCCCATGTTTAATGCTTATGATTGCTTGCTGGATTGTATTTGGGTGGCCAATTGAATATAATCTGGATATTGTCTATTGCTAGACTAGACATCTTGATCCGTAATTGTTTGAATTTCTAATCATTAGTAGCAAAATTGTGATCAGAGATTGCAATTGGAGAATATAACCTAAGTTAAATAATCCGAGCTTGTGTGTTTATTGCTTAGATCAACCTGTCTTTCTTTTCATAATGCATCCATTGAATTAAATTTAGAGAGCTTGTTCTAGGTTGTTTAATGGATAGAGATTAAGTAAAGAGCCTATTTTATTTAACAACAAAGTAAGGAAAGATTGGGATAACAGAGCTTGTTGTTATCTACGGTTGATAACTTCAATGCTGTAATTGGATGACAATTCTACGGTTAATTCGCAAATCCATATCTTGTGGTAGAGAATGATCCCTTAACCAGGTTTCTCTCATTGATTTTTCATTCAAATTAACTTTCTGTTTTGTTATTCTTCATTTGCATTCTTATTTCATTTAGTTAATCATTCAACAAAACCCCCCATTTGTTTATTGTTGCTGTAAAATAACAAATTCAATTAGAATCAATCCTCGTGGGAACGATATCTTACTTATCACTTTATTACTTGTGCGACTAGTATACTTGCTAGTTTCGAACGCATCAGGTAATCTTGCTTAAGTTCTGGTTGACAAACGTAGGTTTTGCATGTATCATCTCAGTACTAACTTCCCCTACTTTGAAGTTAATTGTACCTTTTCCTTAAGAGACCATTTAAGCAATCAATGGAGAACTATATGCAGAGACACCTGAACATAGGGTTGGGTTTGATAAACCTGATTGAGACATGGTCAACCGACCGATATGCTTCTTTTGGGGTAGAGTATCACCTCCACCTTGGTCAACTGAAGCTGGTCGTTCATCACCCCCATTTTCTCCAGTGTTAGCAATGGTTCCTTCTGGCAAAGCTTTTCTTTTGGTAGCTCTATTATGGCCAGATATATCTTGCGCAACTTGTTCTCTTGATACCTTTGCAGCTACCTTCTTGCCAGGATCATATAATGTCTAGGGTCAATGTCGCTAGCAACCTTATGGGTGGCCACACTCCTCTCAACATTGTGATCTACTTTTGGAAAGGCTGACCCTAATGGCAAACAAGACAAAAACAAGACAATAGAAACAAAGTGGGGTGAGCAATGTTTAAAAAAAAAAAAAAGGTTCAAGGAAAAGATATTTAACTGTTGGATCTCCACTGCCCTCCAACTAGCAATAGTTTGGGTTGACCAACCCAACTCTGATAAGGTCTTAATTCCCAAAAATGTGCATTGATAATGCATATGGAATAGTGTTTAAAACTATGTATTCTTCAAAGAGTCAAGTTCCAAGCCAAATGCTAATGCCTTACCTTAGACCTTGGGGGGCTAGCTATTGGATGAAAAATTAGGATAACCAATAAGATCAATATTTGAAGCCACATCATCAAGAGCTGATCAATGAAGACTTTACCCTTACTCCCAATATTGAGACCTTTTGGCTGACCAGATAATTATACAACAAGCGCCTTGCTTGGTCGATGAAGGATACAACTTCCAATTTCACCTCTAAAGATATTGCATAGCACAAGTTACTAAATTAGAGTCATCAATGTCAGAAGAAGTATTTAATAAGAGCTGCTCCTCCTGAGTTCAATGATTATTTCCTAAGTTTAATAAAATTTAATAAAATATTATAGGCACTAGATTCCGTCGAAGCCTCTGTCCAGGTGTCCCTATGGCTCCAGGTGCCACTGCCAACTCCCTTGCATGTAGCATGATGTCAACCAAGCTCCATACGTCTTGCCACCTGTAAGTAAGCTCTCCTATAAATATAGCCCTTGGCTACAAATCAAGGTTTGGGAAGCAACAATTTCTCTATCTCGAAACCCTCTCTATCTCTATCTCGTCTCCTCCTGGTCAACTAGATATTTTATTCCATATATAATCCCTGACTTGAGCGTCAGAGGATTATCGCCGACATCACCAGTGCCTCTGACCATTTGTTTTCTATTTATGTACGGATCGTATGAACCATTAGAGCCTCGATTGATCAAAATACATGACCATGTTGACGAACACATGACCCAAAATTTTCCACTTGCCCATCCTTCTCTGCACACTCCGCCATTCTTCTAACTGAGCTCGAGTCTCTACAACAAAAACAAATCTCACTGGTGAGCTGAAGGTCGACAGATTTTCAGCATCAACATCACTCTTGTCAAATATATCTTTAACAATGATTATTATTCAAAGTGTATTTTGTCCAGTAACTCGATATTTGTCATGATTTTGTATAAAAAAATTTGGTTCCATATCACCGTCTTATTCTAGGCGAGTATCATCCATATAACTTTATACCTTTGATCCACAGTTTAGAAGGTGAGAGATTTATGGCGATAAAATGATCGATTTATAATTTCACTTTAATATCTACATATGATGCAAATTGGTTTCATCTTTCTCTCCAATCTTCCAAAACTTTGCTTCTTCTGTCTTCTTCACAACAGTCTTGATGCGTTTGAAACTAGCAAGTATACTAGTCGCACAAGTAATAAAGTGATAAGTAGATATCGTTCCCACGAGGATTGATTCTAATTGAATTTGTTATTTTCCAACAATAATAAACTAAACAGGGGGGGTTTTGTTGATTGATTAACTAAACTTAATACGAAAGCAAATGAAGAATAACACAAAGCAAAGTTAATGGAGTGAAAAATCAATGAGAGACACTTGGTTAAGATTTCATTCTCTGCCACAAGATATGAATTTGTGAATTAACATAGAATTGTAATCCAATTACAGCATTGAATTTATCAACCGTAGATAACAACAAGCTCTGTTATCCCAATCTTTCCTTACTTTGTTGTTAAATAAAACAAGCTCTTTATTTAATCTCTATCCATTAAACAACCTAGAACAAGCTCTCTAAGTTTAATTCAATGGAAGCATTACGATGAGAAAGATAGGTTGATCTAAGCAATAATCACACAAGTTCAGATTATTTAACCTAGGTTGTATTTTCCAATTGCAATCTCTGATCACAATTTTGCTACTAATGATTGGAAATTCATGACAATTACGGACAAGATTTCTAATCTAGCAATAGACAACAACAGATTATATTCAGTTGGCCATTCCAAATATAATCAGTAAGCAATCATAAGCATTAGATATGGGAAAATACAAGCAACTTCAATTAGAGAATTGGATAACAATTTTCTTACACAATCAACTCACAAAATCCATATCAAGGGCTTTGAAATCACCCTCAACCAATTCAGATTTAGTTACACATATTCAATCAGAATAACAAATACAATACAGAGAAATTCCAGAATTGAAAAGGAAAGAAAGAACTTAGCAAATTCTTTGAAAATCTTCTTTGTAGATGAATCTTCTTGGAATTGTAGTTCCTCCTCTTTCAAAATCTTCTTTCTCCTTCAAGAACTCCAAGGGATGAGAGAAATCCAGAAATGCAGCCTCCTCCCACGTTTTCCCCCTTCAAGTTATCAAAATAAAACCCTAAAATGTGTTTAAATACTCTGCTACAGTAACCTGCTACAGTGTCCCGTATTATACATGCTACAGTGATTTGTGGAATTACATTTCTATACTTCTCACACTGTTTTGATTACAACTTTTGGTACACTGAATGGATTTATAAACCGTAAATTTCTCCAGAAAATAGACTTCGAGAGCTTTCCAACGGTATATAACATGTCGTCGGGTTCATTGTATATCAATACCATTAAATCCGAGAAGATGGTTGACTAGCAGAGGTGAAAATGAAGGGTTTTACTCCATTTTTGTGCAAGTTGCTCCAAAACTCCTACAAACATCAAAACCACACAAAAACATAAAAATACCAAGGAATATAGCAAAGAAACATGGACGAATTGATATGAAAATGATATATAAATAGACACTTATCAAATTCCCCCACACTTAGACTTTGCTAGTCCTCGAGCAACTACGACAATATGAAATAAAACTAAACCGAAACAGAATCAACAAAAAATTAAAACACGCAAATGCTTCATCTTGCAAATAGGCCTCAAAGATTGTACTTAATTATAACCCAAGGAAAACTTCAAAATAATGCACTTGATCAAGAATTTTATCCGAAAGATTAGTTTCGCTTCACTTCAATTCCTCAAGTGTGTGTGTGTAGAGCCATTCTCACCTAATCACTTGTAACCCGGATGAGTTTATGCATAAAAATGAATCATATTTAATATTGAAGATGAGTGTATAAATGAACTCCATAGGCCTGCTTTTCAAGTCACTCTCCACTAATTGTAGACATGCACAACACCAAGGATCAAGTAGGACTTTATTAAGCTTGTAACGTTTGGCTTGGGTGAAGGTATGATAAAGGATAATAATTTGGCTCAAATCACCCACAAACCCATAAATCATTCAAGACTATGTAGAGCTCAACCCTATAACACAACTTGATTTCAATTCACCAGGTTACTCCCCCAAACTTATTTAGAACACTCAATCTCTTTTTTTTTTTTTTTTTTTGCAGAAAACAAAAGAAAACTACACCCCCACACTTTGTTGTTTCATTCTTTTTAAGAACATTAAGGGTATAGATCTCTTATTCTTCTTCTTTTGTTCTTTTTTTTCTTCTTTTTTTCTTTTTTTTTCTTTTTTTTTATTACACTTCCCTCCCCCACACTTAAACAACACATTGTCCTCAATGTGTAAGTACGTGGACGATAAGTACAGATTGGCTTTTTTTTTCTTTTTTTTTTCAAACACAATAGAACTCACTTGCATTGCTCATGACACATCCCAACCTCCTCTAACTTCCCAAAACCAGAACATGGCTCAAAATTTAATTGTGAATGATCTACATGCTCATAGGTAAGGGATAAACTGTTTGGAACAAATTCATTTGAGGTTAGGAAATCTTTTAGTGAGTTTACAAAGAAAAAGGCTTACAAAGGCTCAAAGGGGTAACTAGGGATCAATTTCAGTCAAGGTTGGCTATTAAGGCTCAAACGGTCCAAAGATGGCCTAAATCATTTGCCCAATGTTGCACAGCCTAGGATTTCGCCTTGAGTGACCATCAAACAAGTTCTAGAATTCATTGAAATCTGAAGAAACATTTAAATTACCTAAACTTTCTCTAAGTGAACAAATAACTCAGTGATAATAGCTCAGTGCTCAATGTTGCGCAAGGAATCAAAAGCAAAGCGAAAACCAATAAACATTTCAAGCACACAGATCCTGCATCATTTATCATTTTCCAAGAGTTATTCTTAATTCAATCATTATCTTATCATCGACCCACAAAATTCAAGAAAAGAGGTTCGTGGCGTTGTTACACCTGAGTCAAGATTGTATATTTCAACAATCCTTAGGACCAGTAGCCCGCAGACTTAAGGTTTCCAGCCTATATACCTTTATTATGAAGAACAAAACAAGAAACAAGACACTTCAAACAACAGAAAATAAACAAACTACAGATTTATTTAGAGAGAATGCGTTTCAAGAGTTAAGGAAACCCCATATTCTGCCATTCTCAGGTTTTTCCACAATGTTTTTTTTTTCGAATCAAAACTGATAAAGACAAAAACACACAACAACTCTAAATTACACAAAACTAAACTTACTCATAAAATAACAAATTTCAACAAGTCAGCAAACAAAAACAATTAAGTTAGAATGGCTAAAAAGTTTAGAAGTTAGCCTCCTTATTAAGCCATTATGGATTAAAGAAATCCAGAATGCGTTTCAAGAGAACTTGAACTTTTTAAGCCACCTTATTAAGCCATTATGGATTAAAGAAATCCAGAATGCGTTTCAAGAGAACTTGAACTTTTTAAGCCACCACTCTAAAAGCCAAGATTAGAAAATATTACCTGGGACAAAAGAAACAAACTGAAAAAAACTCAAAAAGAAATGACATAAAAAAAACTCAAATAACACAATAAAAGAAGGGATAAACGAAATGAAGCAAACCAGCAGATAGAGATTTACAGATGGAGCGTTAAATCCAGTTTACGCCTCTTATTGCCTTCTCCAAACCAATCTATCCGAGCCATTGTTGAATCAGGTGAATAGACGAATTCTTGTAATTTGTCAATTAACTCCTCTGCAGTTGAAGCTGTAACCAGGATTTGCCTCGCTGACTGTGAGATGAAGTTTTTTTCTACTGCTTGATCAAGAAAAGACAACAAACCATCAAAAAATTATTGACATTTAACAAACCAATGGTTTTCCGATGGATGTTTAGCTGTGCCCAATAGGTGATTTGAAATATCTCCTCTATGTACCATAACCACCGGCAAGCTATAATGCATCAATTTAATGACCATATGTGGAAACGCCTCATGCATGCTAATTAGACTGTACTCTTCCCCGATTGTGTTCCTACGATATCTCGTATGCTATGGTTTAGGGATATGCCGAGAACTTTCTCCCTTCTAGGGATGCACTGTCGACACACACCCCATTAACCCAAGACTACCCCCTCCATAAATCAAATGAATACCCCTCGCAGCTAATGTCCTACCAAGATCAAGAGCTGCTGTTGTAAACTCTCCATCTTTACCAAATTGCGATCCACAAAATACGCATATATTTTGGAATCACCGAATTGGTGTTTTCTCCATTTCTAACAGTGCTCTAACCTTGTGTAAGACAATGATGCACGTTAGGTAATATGCTTTTCAAGTGTAAGACAGGTTATAATAATGACATTTGAAAATATGGAGAATGAATATATACACACGTAAAACTCTCAATTTGACACATGGGAACATAATTTCGGTGGGGGTTGCTCGATGCAGATTTATCGCCCTGAGATTTGAAAAAATAGTTATGCTTTCGGTGGGGTTTGACAAAACCTCCACACTTGTCGCCCACGTGTGCATGAAAAATGGAGATAAACTTTCGGTGGGGTTTGAAAAAAAACCGCCACACTAGTCTCCCACGTGAAGCATAAAAGAATGGAGATACCTTCGGTGGGTTGACAAAACCTCCAACTTGTCTCCCCACGTGTACTTATGCCATTAGGTGTAGTCATAGTTTTGTCAAAAGAAAACTTTAAATTAAAACAAAAAAAATCAACAAACAAGAACAACACAAAAACAACATTGATAATCAGATCAAACGAAACAAGAAAGAAATAAAATTCGACAACAACAAAACACCTTCAAATATACAAGTAGTTGTGATTGTGGCTCACATCTTCCTCTGGTTTTACGTCCAGTAACGGCGGAAACGCCTTCTATGAGTCAGGGATTTGCTTCCCATCCAGTTTTCTTATAAACTGGCAAACAGGGTCGTTTTTAGTCAGATTCCCTAGACTATGATGCTGCAATTCATCACGAAAATGTGTCCATAGATTAAGCAATTCACGCTGAACAAGTCCACAAGAATGTGACTCAAGAGTTAATAAAACATTATCCAGCGACTCTTACTTAAACCATTCTTAATAAACAAAAGTTTATCTTCTCTGTTTCTAGACACAAAACCTAATGAACGACAAGTCTGGTTACAATTCCATCTAGCACATTTATAACATACTTGTAACCTCTTCGCTCTTCGCCTCTTGGCGTAGTAGCTTTTCCCTAGACCAGGCATGTATTTTGCTAGATTAATATAAGGCTCACCGGACAATCTTACCTTGGCTTCGATAAGCCATCGGATATCTGCAGGCACATTTAGGAGCATCAACGCCCAAAGTCTAGTCATCCGTACTTTATAAATTTTTAACACAGCATTTTGAGGAAGTGAAGGAAAATATTTACGAAGGTTCGATAGAAAGATATCGGCATCCATTGAAGAGGAGAAAAGAAGAGATATTACCGATAATGAGATTGAGTTTGTTCTTCTCCCAGATATGCACGATTCAAACCTTCGAGCAATGACTTCAGCTCCCGTTTGGATGTTTCCTCAAGCTGTTGCACAAATGAATTCGAAGTACGGAATAATCAAATTAAAAAAAAGGAAGGAAAAGAAAAGAGCAGAAATGAAACTAAAGACACATAAAAGAGATAACAACACAATAGCAAACAAAAGTAAAAAACAAGTAAAAAAAATATAAAAACAAATAAGACAGATGGCAAAGAGAGATAAAACCTGATCAATTTGATGGTCTACGAAAGGAATCTCCTCGAGACACAAAAATCGATCATTATTACCTTATTTTATTTTTCTTTTATTTTTCTTTTTATTTATTTTGCAAAAATATTGGGTTGCCTCCCAATAAGCGCTTGGTTTAATGTCTTCAGCCCGACGTTGGTTCCATCATGGGAGGGTCCAATCTCTGCTGTGCTTCTTTAGCGGGCTTGTATCCTTTTTCCAACAAGAATTGTTGCATGCATATGGCTGGGCCTTGGATGTTAGCAATCGTCCACTTTATAGCTGTTTTGTGATCTCTAAGTACTCGGACGAGTTTCGATTCTTGTATTGGTGCAAGGCCCATTTTTATTATAATTGGCAAAGTATCATTCTCACCCAAGAATCCATGCTTCAAATGATCTGGAAGAGGCTTAAGCTCCAACGTATGGGCTTTCATCACAGAAGAGAGAAGTTTCTCATTAGATAAAGGAAATTGAATGTACGAAACATCATACCTGTTTGTGGTTATAGCTATGGTCTCATCTAAGCTTACCACAACTTCCTCTATTTCTTTGGACACTTGTATCAACCTTCGTGGTCCTTTGAAATTTTCTATCCCTATGTGCTTACTAATAGCTACATCCAATCCATCCTTGCGAGTTAACTCAAAACATTGTTGTGCCAAAGAATCAATAACATCAACTGCAAAAACAGAATGCAAGTCACTAGGATATCTCATTGCCTCAAAAATATTGAAACAAATCACCTCGCCATCAAACTCCATGGTGAGAGTGCCATCATGAACATCAATCTTGGTTCGGGCAATTTTCAAGAATGGCCTCCCTAAAAGAATCGGTGTCGGATTGAGAGATGTCTCATCCTCCATTTCCAGAACATAGAAGTCTGCTGGAAAAACCAATTGATTTACCTGCACAAGCACATCTTCCACAACTCCCTTGGGATATGCATTAGAACGATCAGCAAGTTTAATTACAATACCAGTTTTCGCAAGGGGTCCAAGATTCAAAGAAGCATAAATAGAATATGGCATGACATTAATAGATGCTCCTAAATCTAACATAGCTCTTTCAAACTTGGTATTACCAATGGTGCATGGAATGGTAAATGTACCTAGATCTTTGCACTTTAGAGGAATTTTTCTTTGTAGTACAGCTAAAACATTTTCTCCCACACTTACTTTCTCATTTCCTTTCAACTTTCTCTTGTTGGTGCATAACTCCTTGAGAAATTTCGCATAACGAGGTACTTGCTTGATAGCATCCAGAAGTGGTATATTTACCTCGATCTTGCAAAAAGTCTCCAAGATTTCCCTCTCTTGTTTCTTCTTCTTTGATTTTGCAAATCTGCTAGGAAAAGGTGGAGGAGTAACATAAGAAGGAATGGGAGTTTCAAGATTTACCTTAGAAGACGATGTTTTATTCATGGTGGAAGTGGTGGCATCCCCTTCATCAGTTTGTGATTTCTTTGGTGGAATGTCTAATTGCTTTCCACTTCTCAAAATTATAGCACTAGCATTCTCTCTTGGATTGATCATCGGCTGAGAAGGCAATTTTCCTGAGCTTTGACTCTCAAATTTGCTCATGTTAGTGGCCAATTGTCCCATTTAATTTTCCAGGTTTTGGATACTTGCCCTAGTTTCCTGCTGAAATTGCATTGCGTTAGTGGCAAGTGCTTTAACAATATCTTGAAGAGACATACCTAAATTTTGTGGAGCTGGTTGTGGTGCTGGTTGTGGTTGTGCTTGAAATGGTTGCTGCATTATTGGTTGATTGAAACCTGGTGGTCAATTTGGTATGGCATTTGGGGCAATTGGTTGATGATTCCCATATCTTAAATTAGGGTGATCTCTTCATCCAGCACTGTAAGTATTGGAGAAAGGGTCATACCTTTGCCTTGGTGATGCTGGAAATCCACCCATGGCATTGGCTTGTTCTATATCTCCTTCTTGCAAAGTTGGACACATGTTGGTTGGATGGTCCATGGCAGAACATACTCCACATGCATAAGATTGCTGCATATGTCCTACAGCCATTTTTTTTACAAGAGAGGTAAGTTCGCAAAGTTGTTGTTCAATGTTTGAAGTACTTACCTCATTTACTCTTTTTGGTAGTTGTGGCTCAAATTGACTGCTGAATTGTTGGGAGTTTGCTACCATGTCACTAATCAAACGTCTTGCAACGTTCGGTGTTTTATTAACTAGTGCTCCACTACTAGCAGCATCAATGATACTCCTTTCCATTGGTAGGAGACCCTCATAGAAATATTGAATTAGGAGTCCATCACTAATTTGGTGGTTTGTATAGCTAGCACATAACCTTTTAAATCTCTCCCAATATTCATAAAGTGATTCTCCATTATGTTGTCGAATGTCACAAATGTCTTTTCTAATGTTTATAGCTTTTGAAATGGGAAAGTATTTCTCTAAAAAGAGTTTACTAATCTCATTCCACGTGGTGATGGTACCCGGTGGCAGATAGTATAGCCAATCTTTCGCCGAATCTACTAATGAGAATGGAAAAGCTCTCAATTTTATTTGCTCCTGAGACACGCCAGTTGGCTTCATACTTGAGCATACCACATGAAATTCTCTGAGGTATTTGATAGGATCCTCTCCTGCAAAACCATGAAATGTAGGCAAGAGATGAATTAGTCCAGATTTAAGTTCAAAATCTACCTCAAGATTGGTATTTATGCACAGCGGTTGTTGATCGATAATTGGTGCCGCTAACTCCTTAAGAGTCTGATTGTTTTGCATCGCCATTACTTCCGATTAAGAGTTGATTGAATTGCAAGAAGATGGGAGGGAAGTATGTAGTGCAAGGTCAAATTCTGGAGGTGGAGTTGAAATTGACCGATTTAGTCTTAAATTCGAGGATTGGAGAAACTCTTTAATTCTCTTAAGTCGCTGATCCGCTTCTTTCTCGGACATAAAAGCCTAAACACAAACAATCAAAAAATAAAGATCAAGAATTATCAGTAAAGACAGAATAACAAATCGATTAGAAAATCAATCTTCGGCAACGGCGCCAAAAACTTGATGCGTTCGAAACTAGCAAGTATACTAGTCGCACAAGTAATAAAGTGATAAGTAAGATATCGTTCCCACGAGGATTGAATCTAATTAAATTTGTTATTCGAAAGCGAAAACAGAATAAATGGGGGGTTTTGTTGATTGATTAACTAGATGAAATATTAATGAAAATAAAGAATAACACAATGCTAACTTAATTGAAGTGAGAATTAATCACTGACGGAAATCTAGTTAAGGGATCATTCTCTGCCACAAGATATGGATTTGCTCATTAATCATAGAATTGTCATCCAATTACACCATTGAAATTATCAACCGTAGATAACAACAAGCTCTGTTATCCCAATCTTTCCGTACTTTGTTGTTAAATAAAACAAGCTCTTTATTTAATCTCTATCCATTAAACAACCTAGAACAAGCTCTCTGAGTTTAATTCAATGGATGCATTATGATAAGAAAGATAGGTTGATCTAAGAAATAAACACACAAGCTCGGATTATTTAACTTAGGTTATATTCTCCAATTGCAATCTCTGATCACAATTTTGCTACTAAAGATTAGAAATTCAAGACAATTACGGATCAAGATTTCTACTCTAGCAATAGACAACAACCAGATTATATTCAGTTGGCCATTCCAAATACAATCAGTAAGCAATCATAAGCATTAGATATGGGAAATTACAAGCAACTTCAATTAGAGAATTGGATAACAATTTCTTACACAATCAACTCACAAAATCCATATCAAGGGATTTGAAATCACCCTCAACCAATTAAGATTTAGTTACACATATTCAATCAGAATAACAAATACAATACAGAGAAATTCCAGAATTGAAAAGGAAAGAAAGAACTTAGCAAATTCTTTGAAAATCTTCTTTGTAGATGAATCTTCTTGGAATTATAGTTCCTCTTCTTTCAAAATCTTCTTTCTCTTTCAAGAACTCCAAGGGATGAGAGAAATCCAGAAATGCAGCCTCCTCCCACGTTTTCCCCCCTTTCAGTTATGAAAATAAAACCCTAAAATGTGTTTAAATACTCTGCTACAGTAACCTGCTACAGTGTCCCGTATTATACAAGCTACAGTGATTTGTGGAATTACATTTCTATACTTCTCACACTGTTTTGATTACAACTTTTGGTACACTGAATGGATTTATAAACCGTAAATTTCTCCAGAAAATAGAATTCGAGAGCTTTCCAACGGTATATAACATGTCGTCGGGTTCATTGTATATCAATACAATTAAATCCGAGAAGATCACTGACTAGCAGAGGTGAAATGAAGGGTTTTACTCCATTTTTGTGCAAGTTGCTCCAAAACTCCTACAAACATCAAAACCACACAAAAACATAAAAATACCAAGGATTATAGCAAAGAAACATAGATGAATTGATATGAAAATGATACATAAATAGACACCTATCAAATGATTTATCTTTAATAAATTTAAAAACCACTATACCTGATATAGGCTGTAATTTTTATGCATAATTGGTTAACTTTATGTGGTTCTTTCCATATATCTGAGTGCATCAGTTGGTTGACCGCTTAAAAAAAATTATAGTTTTTGCAAATGTGATGTGGAATATGGTGTCCATTATGTTTTCTTTCTTGGTAATCATTTTGTTTTGTTGTCTTGGGAATACTTGGATTTTCAGCTCAAATAGTATAGAAATTATTTGGTTTCATTTAATAAATTCATTTGGACCTCACATGTATTCTAACTATTTGTACAAAAAATTTGGAACTGCACAAAAGTGGATTTTGGTTTGGAACAATTTTTGGGAAGGCATTTTTTCTTATTTAGTTCCAACTGGTTTCAAGAAAATATCAAGATGATTGAGGAAATTAATAACTTATTTGTTTATTAAGGTTTTTTGACTTTCTTTTTGTAGTTACAAGTCTAAGATTAACTAAGGACTTTATTGGTTCGAAAATTAATGAAGTTTATATTCCTTCATTTGGATTTTTGCTATATAAGTATATATTATCCCACCATTTTTATTTTTATTCCATATATTATTATTTGAGTTGGTTGTCTAATTTTTAATATAGTATAAGATTATGTTTCTATATATCTAATTTGTTGAAGTTATTTGTCTAGGATTTGTTAGTGCTTGCTTAAGAAAATCATCTATCAAATAACTTGAAGAAGATGAAGATAAAAGCATTTGAAGCTTGTTGAAGGCGTCTTTCAGTTGTAATGATTATAATATTAAATATGTGGTATTTCCGAAACTTAATTATGTAGTAGTTATTATTTCTTTAAGTTATTTAGGATTCAATTCTATGTAAACAAGTACATGTTTGTTTAGTAGTATAATAATATTTTATTAATATAAGTGCGTATTTTGATGTTATATTTATTATTGAATTTTAGTGAAATTATTATAATGATGTGGATCATTATAAATGTAGTTATATAACAAATTAATATATTACAAATTAAAAAACAAAAATTACAGTATAAAATTAAATATATTTTCTTTTCAAAATAATAATGAAAGGCAATGTGTAATATTTGATACTATTCAACCTTTCGCAATGTGCATTTCATGTTGCTAAATCTTTAATACTATTCAGATTTCCCCAACGCGCATTGCACGTTGCTAAATCTTTATTACTATTCAAGTTTTCGCGACACGTAATGTGTGTTGACAAAAAGTGATAAATATGATACTATTCAAAATGGAATCATATTTATCGATCAAAAAGCGTCAAATATGATGAAATTTAAAAAATTTGACCGTTAGCAAGCCATATTTATCGGGCAAAAAGCGATAAATATGGTACAATTCAAAATGGAATCATATTTATCGGTCAAAAAGCGTCAAATATGATGAAATTTAAAAAATTTGACCGTTAGCAAGCCATATTTATCGGGCAAAAAGCGATAAAAATGGTATAATTCAAAATGGAATCATATTTATCGGTCACCAAGCGCCAAATATGATGAAATTTAAAAAATTTGACCGTTAGCAAGCCATATTTATCGGGCAAAAAGCGATAAATATGGTACAATTCAAAAATTTTAATCATTATAAACGACTAAATTTGTCAAAAAAGTGACAAATATGTGATTTTTTGTACAGTATATTTTGAGTTATATTTGACGCTTTTATGTGACAAATATGATTTACACTATATTTGGCGTTTTGACCGACCGCCAAATATTGTGAAATATACCATATTTGGCGGTGCCATTGGTGTCGTTTTTATGACCGCCAAATATTTACATATTTGACGGTCAAAGACCGCCAAATATGGCATTTTTTCTTGTAGTGTGTTTGACCTAGAATAGTTATGATTGAAGTTGACAGCTTGAAGTAGGATAGAAATGTCATGTTTAGACTGGAATATGCCATGATAACTATGATTAGCCAGAATTATCATGAATAAATATGATTTATAATGGAATAGCGCCAGGCAGAATGTCATGATAGAAGTTATCAAATCTAGATTAGAATGCCATGATATTAGATTATGGCTTTGTATAATTTATGAATGTATGGAATATTTTTATTTTTTTTTATTGTTGAAGAATAAATGACGTAATCCTCTTGCTATTCCCCTATGTTTGAAAGGAAATGTAATCTATTCTTTCCCCTATTTCTTTGTATGAATATACAACTGTTTCGATTGAATAATCACCTCATATGCCTAATAAAATAAAAACGAACAATGTGTGCATAAAACGAACAACAATCTAAGCGGACTAAGTAACAACACGAGCTATTTTTATTTGATATTTTGCAAGTGGAGGTCAGATTTACATCTAGGTGAGTCGAGAGACTCGTACCTAACTTTATGAACCCATCTACAAAGGGATGAGGGTAGTTTAGATCCCGAAGCGAGGAATTAGATTGCCTCCATTAATTCTCAATTGAATAATTGGTGGCGACTCCATTCTCCAGACGTGCCCATTGCTTGTTTGTGTTCCCTTAAGTCTCGAAAGAGGCTTTAACACAGTGTCATGGTCGCAAGTGCTCTAGGGGGATGAAAACCCTGTTCACAGTAAAGACTCCACTACGGATAAGAAAAGTTGATTCCGATGGGGATACCAAATTCTAATACCTCATATTGATATAATGAGTCCTTGCATCACTACACTTTTGCACATAATGATCATGAACTGCCTAAACTAGCCGTGTGGCATTGGCATGAGAAGTTTTCGGCTCCATTCGACTCCTAGACGACTCACATTAGTGTCACCACCTTTGAACACGTATCATTGAATTGGTATAAAAAGGATTGGCCCAAAAGGACATCTCTCACTCGAAGGGGCCCATACCATTGGACCCTTGAGGCTCAACCCATATAGATGACTCTAGAAATTTCTAATAAAATGAATATCCAAAACCTATATTGCATTGCATGTCTAAATTCCCTATGATTAGAATAATATCAACTCAAACCTCATGGAACCATGAATGAATGCCACATGTTAAGTCACCCATAAGAATAAAATGGGGACATGTGCTACAAGTTAAGGTTATCATGATGCTTAGAGGCCATGTTATGATAGTAATAGAGAATGCAAACATCAACATGAATGTTAGAAATAGGAGAGAGAATTTCGTATTCCCATATCCCATGATGATGTCTTGGGAATGACGCCAAAAATCCTAGGAAAAGATATTTGACCTCACGTATGTGGGAGAAATAAGGTTGGAAGGTTGAAAGTGTGTTTATGTCCTTGTATGAGCATACATCATATCATGCATATATGCATGCATACAAGGCTTTAACACCTTTATTTTGTAGCCATTATATCTTCAGTTAGACGAGGTGGTTGTTTCATAAGGTAAGAAGAACCAGTTAACGAGATGGCCGCACCTAACAATAATAGCAACAACAGCGCTGAAATGGCACAATTGAGAGCTGATATAACCGCACTCCAACAACAGGTGGCTCAACTCATTAAAACACTCCAAAATAAGTGCAACCACATGAATCAACTGTCACTTGAGGGTAATGGTAATGATGAATGAAAGACTAGCCAAGGTAAAGATGGGGGAAAAGCCCAATCAATCAAGAAGAACCCGAATTGATCAAGTAGTTGGCCAAAAACATGAAAAAAGGTCCAATCCCTCTTCAAGAAGAAGGGGTTGAAAGGGGTCGATGACCTAGATGACATCTTACTCATTGGAGACAACAATTTACCACCAAAGTTTCGTTTGCCATACTTACCCAAGTTCAATGGAGAGGGCAATCCAAAGACACACTTTAGATAGTATGCAACTGTCATGGCCACCGCTTCTTTGACAAAGGAATATATCTTTACGTATTTCACTTTATCTTTAGAAGGCAATGCAGTAGTATGGTATCACGATCTTCCTAAAAGAGTTCGAGAAGATTAGCAAGAGCTATCAAAACACTTCATAGAACAATATCACTATAACACCCAACTGTGGGTAACTTTGGGGGATTTGGAGACGATACATCAAAAGCCCAATGAGACTGTCAGAATATCTAGTCCGTTGGAAGGTCAAAGCTGTCAAGATGACCACGAGGCCTGCAGAGAAGGACCAGGTCTGGATAGTGATCAATGAAGCCCATGCCTTTATCAGTGACAAACTTGTAGGCTTTCTAATTAAAATATTTGAAGACTTGTATAATTCAAGCATTCAAATAGAAGATTTGGAGGCCAGGTAGAAAAGAAACAACAACAACTACCCTAGAAGAAATCAAGGGCATTATGACCAAACTAGTGGGTTAGACGACAAGGATGTAGAAGAGTATCAACCAAGAAAGTTTAATCAATTGGGACGACCCTTATCTGAAGTATTTGAGGACCTTCATGCCCAATTTATGTTGTCCTCATTGACCCTAAGGCCTCCACAAAACCCACGACCAGCTAACCATAAGAATCATGAATATTATGATTTCCACCAATAAACTGGCCATGTCATCGACAATGCCATCACCTTCGACATGAGATAGAAGACCTGATTAATAATAGAAGAATTCCTAACCCAGAGAAAGAATAATGATGTTTTAAGAATGTTATGTTTGTGGGCTGTGTGTTCTTTTGATGATCATTGATAAAGTCATGATAATTATTGAAAACAAATTTTTGGTAATACATGAGATTGTGTTATTTGACTGTTTGACTCTTTTTGTTAGATGAGTTTCATTCTTGATTCTTTAATCATTTGAGCACAATAGTCATGAATATGGAACTTTATATTACTTAGAGAAACTTTATATGAATAAAGCTTGATGTTTACATCTCACAAGACTCCAGAACCTATTTGATCACCACCAGAGGCGAAATCCTAGACTTCACAAGATAAAGGAGGTGATTTAAGTCTTCTTTGGATCAATTGAGCCTTTCAAGCCCACCTACATTTACTTCATCATCACTAGTGCCCTGTATTGAGCTTAATCAAGCATTTTCTTTGTCTAACCACAAAATTTATCTTAACACTAGGAAAATTTTCCTTACATAGTATATTTCACTTATAACATATGAACATTCTAGAAAAAAGCATTGCGAACCATGCTTATGGGGGAATGTAAAGAAATTAGCAAGTTTTTGTGTAATTTTGAGCTCGAAAAAAGAAGAAATGAAAAGAAAAGAGAAAAAGAAAAAGAAAGAGAAAGCAAACAGAAAAAAGAAGAAAAAGAAAGAAAAAGAAAAAAATGGTGCTAATCCCATTGCGCGTAAAGTGTAGGGGTGCAGCCACTCAAAATCAAAAGCAATGCAAACATGGTGGGTGAAAACTTGAAGTTTGGAGGTACAAATGAAAGAACTTGATGCTCCCAATTAAAACCTAAAATGGTTGTATGATTATATGTGAGATAACCTTATAGTCTACTTTATCATACCTTGACCTTAGCCTATCATTACAAGCTTGTTAAAGCCCTAATGATCCTTGATGTTGTGATGGGCCTACATTAGTGGAGAGTGGTGTGAAAAGTGGACTTATGGAATGATGCATTCGAAACTAGCAAGTATACTAGTCGCACAAGTAATAAAGTGATGAGTAAGATATCGTTCCCACGAGGATTGATTCTAATTGAATTTGTTATTTTCCAGCAACAATAAACTAAATAGGGGGGGTTTCGTTGATTGATTAACTAGATGAAATATTAATACAAGTAAAGAATAACACAATGCAAACTTGATTGAAGTGAGAATTAATCAATGACAAAAATCCGGTTAAGAAATCATTCTCTGCCACAAGATATGGATTTGCGAATTAATCATAGAATTGTCATCCAATTACACCATTGAAATTATCAACCGTAGATAACAACAAGCTCTATTATCCCAATCTTTCCTTACTTTGTTGTTAAATAAAACAGGCTTTTTATTTAATCTCTATCCATTAAACAACCTAGAACATGCTCTCTAAATTTAATTCAATAGATGCATTACGATAAGAAAGATAGGTTGATCTAAGCAATAAACA
>SNVD02013090.1:0-51924 GCA_013180625.2 Boswellia sacra
TCTTGCTTCTTTGGAATTTCCTGTCCCTATGTGCTCACTAATAGCTACTTCCAATCCTGTCTCTTATACACATCTAGATGTGTATAAGAGACAGATCATGAACATCAATCTTGGTTCTAGCATTTTTCGAGAATGGTCTCCCTATAAGAATCGGTGTTGGATTAGGACTGTCTCTTATACACATCTAGATGTGTATAAGAGACAGACATAAGAGTATGCTGGGAAAACCAATTGATTCACCTGCACAAGCACATCTTCCACAACTCTTTTGGTATATGCATTAAAACGATCAGCAATTTGAATGGTAATACCAATTTCCGCAAAAAGGTCCAAGATTTAAAGAACATAAATGCTTATGGGCATGACAGTATAGTGCTCTCAATCTAACATATCTTCTTTCAACTTGGTATTACCATGGGTGTAATGGGATGGTGGACTTACCTGGATCTTTGCATTTCGGAGGAATTTTTTTCTTTGTGCAATACAGCGAAGACATTTTTCCCCACACTTACTTTCTCATTTCCCTTCAACTTTCTCTTGTTGGTGCATAACTCCTTGAGAAATTTTGTACAACAAGGTACTTGCTCGATAGCACCCAGAAGTGGTATATTTACCTCGATTTTGTGAGAAGTTTCCAGGATTTCTTGTTCTTGTTCCTCCTTCTTTGATTTTGCAAATCTGCTAGGAAATGGTGAAGGAGTAACATAAGAAGGAATTTGAGTTTTAAGATCTACCTTAGAAGATGATGTGTTGTTCATGGTGGAAGTGGTGTCATCTCCTTCATCAGTTTGTGATTTCTTTGTCAGGTTTTGGATACTTGCCCCAGTTTCCATTTGCTCTCCAATTCGAATTTGCTCTCCACTTCGCAAAGTTATCGCACAAGCATTCTCTCTTGGATTGATCACCGTTTGAGAAGATAATTTTTCTGAGCATTGGCCTTCGAATTTGCTCATGATAGTAGCCAATTGTCCCATTTGATTTGCGAGATTTTGGATACTTGCCCCAGTTTCTTGCTGGAATTGCATTGTGTTAGTGGCAAGTGCATTAACAATATCTTGGAGAGACATACCTGAGTTTTGTGAAGCTGGTTGTGGTGCTGGATGTGGCATTGGTGGTGGTTGCATTTGAAATGGTTGCTGTACTCTAGGTTGATTGAAACCTTGTGGCCGATTTGGTATCACATTTGGAGTGATTGGTTGATGCTTCCAGTAACTGAAATTATGGTGATCTTCCCATCCAGCATTGTAAGTGTTAAAGAAAGGATCATACCATTGCCTCGTTTGTCCTGGAAATCCACCCATGGCATTGGCTTGTTCCATATATTCTTCTTGTAAAGTTGGATACATGTCGATTGGATGCTCCATCGTAGAATATATCCCACATTCATAAGATTTTTGCATATCGCCTACAACCATGTTTTCCACAAGAGAGGTTAGCTCAGAAAGTTGTTGTTCAATATTCGGAGTGCTTACCTCATTTACTCTCCATGGTATTGTGGCTCAAATCCGCTACTGAATTGATAGAAGTTTACTGCCATGTTGTCTAAACACAAACAATCAGAAAAGAAAAACAAAGAAATATGAATCAACAATGAAAACAAAATAACAAATCGATTAGAAAATCAATCCCTGGCAACGGCGCCAAAAACTTGATGCGTTCGAAACTAGCAAGTATACTAGTCGCACAAGTAATAAAGTGATGAGTAAGATATCGTGCCCACGAGGATTGATTCTAATTGAATTTGTTATTTTCCAGCAACAATAAACTAAACAGGGGGGGTTTTGTTGAATGATTAACTAAATAAAATAAGAATGCAAATTAAGAATAACAAAACAGAAGTTAATTTGAATGAAAGATCAATGAGAGACACTTGGTTAAGGGTTCTTTCTCTGCCACAAGATATGAATTTGTGAATTAACATAGAATTGTAATCCAATTACAGCATTGAAGTTATCAACCGTAGATAACAACAATCTCTGTTATCCCAATCTTTCCTTACTTTGTTGTTAAATAAAACAAGCTCTTTATTTAATCTCTATCCATTTAACAACCTAGAACAAGCTCTCTAAATTTAATTCAGTGGATGCATTACGATAAGAAAGATAGGTTGATCTAAGCAATAAACACACAAGCTCGGATTATTTAACTTAGGTTGTATTCTCCAATTGCAATCTCTGATCACAATTTTGCTACTATGGATTAGAAATTCAAGACAATTACGGATCAAGATTTCTAGTCTAGCAATAGACAACAACCAGATTATATTCACTTGG
This sequence comes from Boswellia sacra, assembly GCA_013180625.2. NCBI lineage: Eukaryota > Viridiplantae > Streptophyta > Magnoliopsida > Sapindales > Burseraceae > Boswellia > Boswellia sacra. The sequence goes on from SNVD02013090.1 coordinate 2,274, forward strand.
CCATTCAAAATACAATCCAGCAAGCAATCATAAGCATTAGATATAGGAAAATACAAGCAAATTCAATTAGAGAATTGGATAACAACTTCTTGCACAATCACTTACAAAAAACCATATCAGGGGCTTTGAAATCACCCTCAACCAATTCAGATTCAGTTACACATGTTTAAGAACGTGGTAAATACAATACAACATGGAGACATTCCAGAAAATGAAAGGGAAGGGAAAAACTTAGCAGATTTGATGTAATTCTCTTTGGATTGTAGTTCTTCCTCTTTCCAAGCTTCCTTTCTCCTTCAATAACTCCAGGAGATGAAAGAATTCCAGAGCAGCAGCCTCCACCACGTTCTCCCCTCTTCAAGTTATGAAATAAAACCCTAAAATGTGTTTAAATACTCTGCTACGGTAACGTGCTACAGTGTCCCGTATTATACATGCTACAGTGATGTGTGGAATTACATTTCTACACTTCTCACACTGTTTTGATTACAACTTTCGGTACACTGAATGGATTCATAAACCGTAAATTTCTCCAAAAAGTAGACTTCGAGGGCTTTTCAACGGTATATGATATGTCATCGGGTTCATTGTATATCAATACAATTAAATCCGAGAAGATGGTTGACTATCAGAGGTGAAAATGAAGGGTTTTACTCTATTTTTGTGCAAGTTGCTCCAAAACTCCTACAAACATCAAAACCACACAAAAACATAAAAATACCAAGGAATATAGCAAAGAAACATGGACGAATTGATATGAAAATGATATATAAATAGACACTTATCAGGTGGCCAGGTGCTACCGACCCTATTGCATGCTAATATTACATATCCCAAGGGGGCAAAATCAACTTAAGGACAATACTTTATTGCATGCTTCAATCGATACTTTTGTGAGCTATATCTCTTTCATTTTATTAAAAATTTTATTTGATATTTTTAAGTAATATTTGGTATTTGTGTATAACCAACTTTTTTGTTAAATTATTATTTTTATCCATATTTTCTAACATGGATCAAACAAGGTTTTTTTTTTTTTTTAAGATCTCTAAACTAGGTTCTCTATGTTACCATCAAAATGCAGTGGTAGTGTGAATTCAAGGGTGAATTTAATTTCCCAGTTTTAAAATATTAATTCCAACGAAGCATAAGTACGTAATTATTTGATCTTTGCATTTATCTAATGTATTTGAATAGTTTCAAATGTTCCTTTACCTAATAACAAAATAACAAAATTAATGAATGTTATAGCAATGAATATTGTACCATAAGACTGCATATATATATATATATATATATATATATATATATATGAATCTCAAATTCTTAATTTAGATCCTAACTGCTTTGCCATTAATTTAAAACGGTTAAATAGATGATGGATTAAGATGACCATGATGTATTTTAATTAGGACTGCATAAGCTGCAGATCATATAATACTTAAAATACAGAGTTCTTATGAAAATGAACAAATTAAATACATAGTAGTTAATCTTTCTCAAACAATTGCAAATCTTAGATTTGGGAGAAAAACTAAATATATCATTTATCAAATCATTTTATAGCGTTGATAAGTCAACTGCCAGCAAATTTATCTTGGTAGCAAGCATACTTGTAATTTCATAGAAGACAATTTTATTTATATAACAATGAGTGGCAATATTTGGAAACTGGTCATACGACAAGAGCTAATGACCTAGTGCCCGCCAAAGCAGCAACATGCATTAATTTACCTTAAACTAAAAGCCCTAAAAAGCTGGAAAACATCGAGCTATCTCCCCACCAAACCTTAAGTGCTTGGAGAGTCATTATTATAACATGAACTAATATCGATGTCTCCTTATTTAATTCGCGGACGTGCGCCTAGCATCAGTGGCCCCACCACCACGAGCGTAACCGCCAATGGCTGGACCACCAACGTTGGTGTTGATGTCGCCAGTGCGGTTGACGGCACCAACTCCTTTGACCGTATTAACACTCTGGTCTATCTTGTTGTCGTCGCCTATGGTAGCAACGTTGTCATGGAAGTCTTTAATTTTGCCCTTCATGTTATTGAAGTCCATCTTCCTCTCGCTGTACTACCGTTTATGTTGGTGCAAAGAGTTTGCTATGTTAGGTGATGTAACCTATGAGCTGTGAGGACGTAATGCTTGATGAATCAATTTATAGAAAATGGGTGGGGCGTGGGGGCCGTAGAGCATTATGGGGGGAGGAGGGTGGGGGAAAAGTTATCTATTGTTAGGAAGGCAGCAAAAGATACATATTCTTAGTCAAAAAATATTAATTTCTTATGTATTCTTATTCTCAGTCGAAAGTTAAATACACACACCCCACCCTCCTAATATATACGCACAAACACAAACACACACACACACACAAACTTAAAACTACTTTATTAGCAATTAAGCAAAATGAGTGCTTGTCACATCATTTACCAATATATATGCCTATGGTGCTTCAATAATTTTTTCTTTTTGGTTAAGATTTTAAAACACTTTTCGTTAAAAATTCTCATCCAATTGGGTTATGAATTATATATTTTTGTCTTCAAAATTTCTAATTGGATATGAGAATAAAAAATATGTTGGCGTATTCTACAAAAAATTGATTTGTGTAAAAATATGTTTAGTTATGTGTATTTGTGTTTTTATTTGAAAATGAATTATAGTTGAAAAAAATTAAAATATTATTTTCAAATATTATAAAATTATTAAAATATAATATTTCACAAATAATTAAAGTTTCTAATAAAATAATAGAATAAATTTCAAATAAAAAGTAGAAAAAAGATGAAATTATATAAGAGAGAGAACGAAGAAAATGAAAAAAAAATTTGTTTTGGGTTTTCTTGGAAACTATGCAATGGGAGAATTGTACGTGCTTTTTTGTTATCCACATGATTTGCTAAAAACATCTATCCAAATAGTAATCATGAGATACTTGTGAGAAATGTTATCTACTGTTAGTCATTTTTGCGGGTGGGGGGAAAGTTATCTATTGTTAGCAGGACGGAGCCAGAAATTATTTTTAGAGGGACAAAATTAAATAATAATAAAAAAATAAATTAATATAAATAAAATATAATTGTAAATTTAGAAAGTTTATAATATTTTTAGTCAACATTATTTGGTATGTAAATTAATATTTATCATATCAGTTTTAAGTTTTAATTACAAGAGAAATGATAAAATAAAGTAATTAATAATATAACTAAATAAAATTTTATACTTATTAATTCAAAATGATCTTATCTTTTAAAAATAAAAATAAAAATAATAGAGACAAAATAATTTAATAAGTGATAGTGGAGAAAATATAAAAAAATTTGTTTGATAAATAAGATATAAATAGAAATACATATACATATATATATTTATAACAATATATATTTTTAATAATTGAAAATAATAATATTTTAATTTTTTCCTTTGGCCCAGGAGGGGCAATTGCCCCTCCTGGGCCTATGCTGGCTCCGCCAATTGCCCCTCCTGGGCCTATGCTGGCTCCGCCCCTGATTGTTAGGAAGGTAAAGTATATATTCTTAATCAAAAGTTTTTATTTCTTACATATTCTTATTCAAAGTTTTCTACTTTTAGGAAGGTATTATATATTCTTGGTCAAAAGTTTTTAATTTCTTATATATTCTTATTCAAAGTCATCTATTGTTGGGAAGGTAATGATGTATTCTTGGTCAAAAGTTTTTAATTTCTCATATATTATTATTCTTAGTCGAAAGTTATATATATATATATATATATATATATATATATATATATATATATGTACTAATGGTACTTCAATAATTTTTTTGTAAGATTTTAGAACACTACAAGTATTTTTCACTAAAAAATCCCATTTGGTTACGAATTATATGTTTTTTTTAATTTTTATTTAGATATGAGAATGAGAAATATGTGGACGCATTCAATAAAAAATTAAATTGTGTGAAAATATGTTTAGTTATGTGTATTTTATATTTTCATTTGAAAATGAATGATAGTTGAAAATAATTAAAAGAATTATTTTCAAATATTATAAAACTTTTAAAATATATTATTTGATGAACAATTAAAGTTTATTATAAAATAATGGAATAAATTTAAAATAAAAAGTGGAGAAAAGATAAAATTATATAAGAGAGAGAAGGAAGAAAATGAAAAAAGTTGTATTGGATTTTCTTGAAAACTTTGTAATCGGAGGCTCGTACCTCCATATTCAGTTTTTGTTTGATTTGCTAAAAACATCTATACAAATACTTATTATATATTCTACGAGATAATTATCTAAAAAAGAAAATGAAAAAAATGCTAGGAAGGGCAAACCAAACTACCCGCAAATGATCCACCAATACTAATTTAATTAAGAATACATTAAAAACATTAATTTTTTTAAATAATATTTTTATTATTTTATCACATAATTATGTTTATTATATTATCACATAATAATTTGTGAAATTTTATTTATTTTTGTTATATCTTTCTATTCAATTAAGTTTTCTTCTATTGAATTGTAGCCTCACACTCATGAAACTTGCATTCTGAGTTAGGTAGAAAGTCGAGATATATTCGCCTGTTATCCTTCATGAAGAAGGGTGGATCCAGGATTTTTTTTTTTCTAAACTCGGCTGAATTTAATTATAAGACCCACAAATTTACGTCACGTAGGGGGCATCCCCCAAAATACATATTCTATACATTGACAAATGCAAATAACAACTCATCTATTATGTAAAGCATTATTATTTGAAGTTTTATCAAAATAAATTAAAATGCCTAAAAAATATTTTATATTTTAGACTTTTTATTCTACCTCAAGTAATATAAATGATAAAAGCCTAATTCAAATAAAAATCAAATCTATTAATAAAATCCTTAAATATTCTCAAATTTTTTAACTACATAAAGTTATACATCTCAATTAATCTAACAAAATGTATGAAATAAGCCATTAAAATTATTTCTTAAAATATACACATTAAATCTACATAATAAAACTATAACTGAAATTAAATATTTAAATATTATTAAAAAATCTTCTAACATCTTATACAATATGATAAATAACATTTAATTCATCACCAAAATCCATCAAATAAGATATTAAAAATTATCCAAAGTCACAAATTAAATCTCTATTTATAACTGAAATATTAAAATAAAATAATTGCTTGAACATTGGAATAACATAAAAGTTTTTTTTTTAAGTAAAAGCCAAGAATCTATTTTTGAATTATATTTTTTTAATAAAAAACTTAAAGTAAGAAATTAATGAAGAAAAGATGGAGAGAGTGATAAAAGTTAGGCTGGCTGAGCTTTGGGAATGATACTGGTGGTGGAGATAAGTTAAAAATCTTTAAAATTGGTTCAAGTTAGCTTTTCAATAAATATATAAACTATATTCATTATTTACTTAAGGGGTGTTTTTTTAAATATTAAAATTTTAATTATTATTTAATTAGTTAGAAGTATAATTTATCTTAGATAGAATATTATGAGGATATGACAAGTGGTTATATGGATTACATGATATCTTTAAATTAGTATTATAATTTATGAATAAATAATATACATTAAAAAAAGTTTATAATTAAAGTAATGTTTAATAATCAATGTCATGCATATTTCTCACCGTCAATTTTTCACTTCCTCCTTATCAAGGTTACGATCCTCTTTTGATTGGGATAATGTCACGTACCATCCCAATATTTTGGCAAATTTACATGTAGAGTCATATTTTGCAAATTTTATTAGTACCTATCCCTATCTTTTTCAAAAATAACCATGGACTATCGTTTTGTTAGTTTAGTCATTAGATGACATCAAATTTTCATCCACTTCGACTATTATGAACCTTTATAAACAATTTTAAAAAAACATGTGCAGAAACTAAAAATGCAAGTAGTTACGTGAAAAGACCATTTTACTCTCAAAACAATGAATTTTATGTACACTTTCATTTGTCCTTTGCTGATATGGGATGACATTTTTTATCCCTTCAACAATTAAAAAAATTAAGTATCCGTTGGACTCTATGCATGAGATCAAATGTGCAGTACCAAGCATTCAACTGAAGCAAAATTCATCTAAATTTCTAGGCATTCAACTCAGCTACCTTATAGAAACAAAAGCAGCAACTCAACATCAAAACTCAATATCCTTCATCATCATTCACACAAAGCATTGTTCACATCAAAGCATCACACATTCATAAGGCTTAACCAGCAACCCATAACCATTTTTAAATCTCTTCAACATAATTCCACTTCTATCTAAGTATTCCCTAAACCTTGTCTAAAATGGTGGGCATTCGCAAATATTTTCGCCACCTTAAACACTATCTCCCCATCTAAGGCAGCCCAAAACAAATTCTTTCTGTGAACCCTACCCATTGTAGCACTGCCCACTTTATCTTCTAAGCTACTAATTAATATCTCAAAATTCTCACCATTACTTTGCTCATGTGAGATGTCAAGTGATGGGAGATCTTCACTACCCTACCTACAGCACTATCATCATGTTCAAACTGAACATTATATTCAGCCCTGTAATCGGCATCTGAATTAGTTTCAGCTCACAACCCACTATGGCCTATTGAATTTTCTACATATTCCAAGTTAGTCAACTCAGATGAGGCTTCTCTTTCTCATTTTGTTCTACATTAGGCAACTTAGGTCCAACTTCATTCTCACCTACAGGTTCATTTTCACTTAAATTACAACCCAAGTCAGCTCTAGTCTCATTTTCACTTAAATTACAACTGAACTCAACTTCCTCGTTTTCACCTAAATTACAACCCACTCAGCTTCAGTTTGATTTTTTATGAACACTTAAATATGCATGCTTAATAAGAGCTTAATTCATCATATTGCATTAATAGTATCATTAAATTCCTCACTTTCAGTGTATTTATAGTCTTTGTATCTTTTAAATTAACTTTATCTTAATTTTAATTAGTTTTTGTTGCAGGTTCGGTGACATGGGCATACTTTCTATTTATAGATCATAATGGTGCAAATCTTTATTTTCTAGAAAGTTGATTAAATTATCTACAAGATCATATTTCACAAGAATCATGAAATTCAGGCTCTTAGTGAACAAAAAATGAGCTTGAAATGAACCTATCAGCAGTTTCCACCGAGCCTGACCATACCTCCCTATTTTGATCATATCTCTTGATAAACGTATCAAAATCATATGAATCAAGATTTTCTAGAAAGCTGAGAGAATATCTACAACTTTTATGAAGACATGTGATCAAAATTCTAAATAATTCAATGCCAAAATTGGTGATCAAAGTTGGTGCACATGATGATCCAAATTGTCAACAAGGTATTTTACAATTGTCCCTTTATAATTTGACAATTTTGCCCCCAAATGTATCATAAATAGAGGTTCATTGTGACCCATTAGGGCATCTTGGCTTTGGCTGCAATCTCTTATTATTATGTTTTCTCTCTTGTGTTTGTTATCTTCATGTTATTAATAAATCTTCTTCTTCTTGCAATTTGTTTCCTTTCTTTTTATAATTTCTTGCTAAATTCTCTCTTGTTAAGGTGAAAGGTTGAAACTCTTGAGATGAAAATAAGGATTTTCTAACTCTTAATATGTGCTCAACAATCATAATCTTGTGTTGTTTCTTTTATATGTTTTATATTTATTTTCTAAATCAATCCTGACACCACTTGTAAAGTGAAGGTCTTGATCCATTGTAGACAATCCTTGGCACATCAAATGCTTGGATCCTCTCTAGATATCGTATGGTTCTTCCTTATCAAAACAAGTCTAGTTAGGAACCTTGATTCGTTGTAGACATATGGTGATTGGTACATTGGATGCTCGAACTCATTTACAAGAAGTGGTATAAATATTGATAATAAAACAAATATACTTCTTATAACTAAAATGGGTTCAAATGACATATCTTTTGATTGGAGCCTCCTTGATGTGTGGATTCCAATTGAGTTATAATTGGATTGTTTATGCTTATTTGATATATCAAGGGCGGATCCCTTGACTTTAGCTTTCATCATTATTGTGTTAATTCCTTTTACTTGTGTATTTTAAGTATTCTTGTTTATTGCTTATGAACTTTTTCTTTCATTTGCTATGGTAGCTTTTACCTCCTATTTTCATAGATGGTTTTACCATTTTTTGTTTTTGTTTTACATCTGAATGGTCGGTAGTACCACCAACCATCTTTACTTGTATTTGTTGATATTATCTTGTCATTTCTTTGAATTATTCATATCATATTTCTCGTTCTATAGTTTGTATCGCTAGTACCCCTTCCTTGTGGGTCGACCTCGGTCTTACTGAGTTTATTACTTTGACACTCTTATACTCGGGAGATAATCCATTTTTGGATGTATCAAGTTTTTGGCGTCATTGCTGGTGAAGGTAAAATTTGGCATGCAAAATTGTAAGTATTATCTTTTCTCATTTTAGATCGTAATTTTTTTCTTTGTTGTGTGTTCATCTTTTCTTTTCTTTTCTCTTTTAAATTTGCATGAAAATTTGGTTAGTCACGCATATCTAGTGGTAGACTTGTGAGGAAAACTCTATCTTCCTTAGAAAACATGGCTGACAATCAAGTGGAAAGGTTCACGGGTGAAAGGGACAATTGTTCCCAACAAAATGACCAAAACCAACTAGGAACCCTCAAAGTTAACATGAATCAAATAAGAACTAATATACCATCTTGTATAATTTCTCCTCCCGATGCAATTCATTTCAATTTAAAATCGAGTTTCATTCAACTTTTACCCACCTTTCATGGCTTTGATATGGAGAACCCATATCCACACTTAAAAATCTTTGAAGAGGTGTAACTCTTATAGTGACCCAAATTGTAGCATAAACAGTGTGAGATTAAAGCTTTTTCCTTTTTCTTTAAAAGATAAAGCTAGAACATGGCTACAAAATTTGAGGTCAAGTTCCATCAGTTCATGGGATAAGATGCAACAACAATTTTTGAAAAAAAAAAATTTCCTACCCATAGAACAAATTCTCTTAAAAGACAAATCATCACTTTCACTCAAAAACAATGAGAAACCCTTTACCAATGTTGAGAGAGGTATAAAGAATTGCTTAATACCTATCCTCACTATGGTTTTGAAACTTGGAATATAGTTGCACACTTATATGAAGGGTTAACACCTCAAGATAGGCAACTAGTAGAGCTAATTTGTAACGGACATTTTGGGGATAAAAACTCTGATGAAGCAATTGACTACTTAGATTCATTAGCAGACAAAGCCCAAAATTGGGACACTGTTGGGACCTATGAGGTACAAAGCAAAGGCCCACCGTCGACATCCAGTAAAGACATATATAACCTCAGGGAAGACCATGACCTTCAAGCCAAATATGCATCCCTAGCTAGAGAAGTCGAGGCTTTAGGAATGAAAAAGAGTGGTCAATTGAATTCTATTCAACAAATTTTTTGCCACATTTATAATGATAATGATCATCTTACTGATGAGTGCCCAACTTTGCCTGCCTTTAGGGAATGTCTCCATGAACAAGCCAATGCCTTGAACAGTTTCAAAAGGCACAATTCATACTCACAAACCTATAATCCTGATTGGAAAAATCATCCGAATTTTAGTTGAAAAAATGACAATCATGCATAATCTTCACAAGTCCCTTTTCAAAATTCCCATGATCATGCATATGTTCCTTCTCCTAGGAAGGACCTTGAAGAAACATTGCATTCATTCATTACAAAGCAAGAGACTTTCAATAGTCAAACTGCTCAAACATTAGCAAATTTGTCATACACTCTTGCAAAATTTGCATCCACATTGAGCATCCAAGAAAAAGGAAAGTTTCCTTCTCAAACATTACAAAACCCCTGATGTGTTCGAAACTAGCAAGTATACTAGTCGCACAAGTAATAAAGTGATAAGTAGATATCGTTCCCACGAGGATTGATTCTAATTGAATTTGTTATTTTCTGGCAATAATAAACTAAACAGAGGGGGTTTTGTTGATTGATTAACTAAACTTAATACGAAAGCAAATGAAGAATAACACAAAGCAAAGTTAAATGGAGTGAAAAATCAATGAGAGACACTTGGTTAAGAGTTCATTCTCGGCCACAAGATATGAATTTGTGAATTAACATAGAATTGTAATCCAATTACAGCATTGAAGTTATCAACCGTAGATAACAACAAGCTCTGTTATCCCAATCTTTCCTTACTTTGTTGTTAAATAAAACAAGCTCTTTATTTAATCTCTATCCATTAAACAACCTAGAACAAGCTCTCTAAGTTTAATTCAATGGAAGCATTACGATGAGAAAGATAGGTTGATCTAAGCAATAATCACACAATTTCAGATTATTTAATCTAGGTTGTATTTTCCAATTGCAATCTCTGATCACAATTTTGCTACTAATGATTGGAAATTCATGACAATTACGGATCAAGATTTCTAATCTAGCAATAGACAACAACAGATTATATTCAGTTGGCCATTCCAAATACAATCAGTAAGCAATCATAAGCATTAGATATGGGAAAATACAAGCAACTTCAATAGAGAATGGATAACAATTTCTTACACAATCAACTCACAAAATCCATATCAAGGGCTTTGAAATCACCCTCAACCAATTCAGATTTAGTTACACATATTCAATCAGAATAACAAATACAATACAGAGAAATTCCAGAATTGAAAAGGAAAGAAAGAACTTAGCAAATTCTTTGAAAATCTTCTTTGTAGATGAATCTTCTTGGAATTGTAGTTCCTCCTCTTTCAAAATCTTCTTTCTCCTTCAAGAACTCCAAGGGATGAGAGAAATCCAGAAATGCAGCCTCCTCCCACGTTTTCCCCTCTTCAAGTTATGAAAATAAAACCCTAAAATGTGTTTAAATACTCTGCTACAGTAACGTGCTACAATGTCCCGTATTATACATGCTACAGTGATGTGTGGAATTACATTTCTACACTTCTCACACTGTTTTGATTACAACTTTCGGTACACTGAATGGATTCATAAACCGTAAATTTCTCCAAAAAGTAGACTTCGAGAGCTTTTCAACGGTATATGATATGTCATCGGGTTCATTGTATATCAATACAATTAAATCCGAGAAGATGGTTGACTAGCAGAGGTGAAAATGAAGGGTTTTACTCCATTTTTGTGCAAGTTGCTCCAAAACTCCTACAAACATCAAAACCACACAAAAACATAAAAATACCAAGGAATATAGCAAAGAAACATGAACGAATTGATATGAAAATGATATATAAATAGACACTTATCACTGCATCTAATGTACCTCATCTAATTAAAGACATTTGGGTTTTAGTTCTGCTCAGATATGATTGGAAGGACTGGTAAAATTTGCCTCTAAATACTAGTCCTTTGTAAACGTACACGCCTAAACGAGAAAGCAACTGAATGCTCTCTTTCTCTCATATCACTTCCTCTTACAGTGTTTTATTTCATTTTCACTGTTATATCTTGTTATGCTTTATTTTAGTTACTTTATTTCATGATATCACTACGATGGTGCTATGTGGTATTACATTTGTATTTATATGTATAACTATTTATTCTTATAAGTATACTTTATGGTTGCCACTAAGTTGGATCTTCTATATCAAAAAGTAAAAGTAGCCTGTTTGTTTGGTCGGTTGTTTTTCTGTTATAGTTGAAGATTATCTTAACATGGCAACTTTAGCAAGTGTTCAATTTCTCCCATTTGATATGAAAGAAGAAAGATATATTCCATGGGTTAGAGATGCGCGAAATTATCTACGATCAATGAACCTTGAAGACATAATCGGAAAAGGCAACCAAACATCTCCATAAGAGAAGGCTAAAGCCATGACTTTTCTTCTGTATCATCTGAGTGAAAAGCTACAAGCTGAATATCTTACTGTTGAAGATCCACTGATTTTGTGGAAAAGCTTAGAAGATAGAATCTTAATTTTCATCAAAGGTATGTAGTAATTCCTTAAGCCCAACATGATGGGATGAATTTGGATTTTCAAGACTACTAGTCAGTGACTGATTATAATTCAGTATTGATTAGAATAACTTCACAATTGAAGTTTTGTTGTCAACAAGTAATAAAGTATAATATGATAGACAAGGCCTTGTCTACATTTCATGCATCAAATTTGATTTTACAATATATATGAAGAGAGCATGATTTTAAGAGATATTCTCATTTAATCACTTGCTTGTTGGTTGTTGAGAACAACAATGAATTATGCCTAATTGGCTTTACACCAATTCTAGAAATTAATCCTACTAACTTCAAAAATAATAATAATCATAATCAAGAGCGTGGAAGACGCGTAATAGGTTGTAAAAATTGATCAAAAGGTGGTTATAAATCTTTTAATCAATCGAAACAACAATGATAACGACCAGCAAAAACATAATAATAATGAAGATAGAAGAAATGGAAGAAAAAGACCTTTCAATGAAGATATATGCCATAAATGTGGTACAAAAGGCCAGTGGGCAAGAAACTATCATACATCTAAGCTTCTTGTAGAGCTTTACCAAGCAACTCTAAAAGATAAAGGGAACAAAATTGGAACAAATTTTTTTGAAGACTCAAAACAAGTAAAGACTACTCCTCTTGAAGCTTCAAACTTCTTTGGATATCAAGATGGAAATATTAACTTAGTTGGTGGCAGAAATATCTAAACCAATTAGGATTTTACTTTACTGCTTTTATATTTGCTTTATGTTTTTACTTTTCTACATAGTGTGTTTTTAATGTTTTGCTATCTAATGTAAACTTTATTTTTTAATGTGGACACATTCAAGATGTTTTCTAATGTACAAAAGAACAATAGAGAATTAAGTTTAGCTGATAGTGTTACTACACAAACAATACTTCGAGACAAGAAATTTTTCTTGAACATAATTTTTTTTGAAAGCTAAAGTATTGATCACTATATTAGGAACTGTTGATCTGATCAAAGGATCTGGAAAAGCCGACATCTTGTTAGCAAGTGGAACCAAGTTTCATGTCCAAGAGGCCTTGTACTCTAGTAGATCTAGAAGAAATCTAATTAACTTTAGACATATACGACTTAATGGTTATCACATTGAGACCATAAATAAAGAAGATAGAGAATTTCTCTGCATTACTTCTAACATCTCAAGGTAGAAGCATATATTAGAGAAATTATATGCTTTATCATTTGGGTTATATTACACATTCATAAAGTCTATTGAAGCACATGCAATTATGAAGCAGAAGATCACTGAACTAAAGACTTTTATGCTTCAACACGACTGTCAACATCATTCTGGATCTACAATGATGAGAAGAATAATTAAAAATTCATGTGGTCATCTATTGAAGAACTTGAAGATTCTTCTATCCAATGGAAATACATGCACTACTTGCTCACAAGGAAAATTGGTTATCAAACGATCATCTTCCAATGTTGGCTTGGAATCTTCATGTTTCTGACAAAGAATTGAAGGGGACATATGTTGTCTTATCCATCTACCAAGTAGACAATTTCGATATTTCATGGTCTTGATTGACGCATTTGCATAATGATCACATGTCTGCTTGTTATCTACTTGTAACATTGCTTTTGTTACAATACTTGCACAAATTATCAAGTTACAGGCACAATTTCAAAATTATCTAATAAAGTCTATATGTCTCAATAATGCTAGTGAATTCACATCGAAGACTTTTGATGATTATTGCATGCTAGTGGGAATAGGTGTTGAGCACCAATTTTTGCATGTTCATACAGAAAATGGCCTAGCAAAATCATTGTCAAGTATCTCCAAGTAATTGCAAGAAATTTCTTATTACAAATGCAATTACCAACTTCTAATTGGAGACATCCTGTTTTACATGTTGCAGTGTTAATTCACTTATGACATATTGCATATCATCAATATTTGCCATCACAACTTATATTTAGTCATCAACTTGACATGTCTCACTTGAGAAACTTTCGACTACAATACACAAGTTCCCATTGCTCCTTACAACGCACTAAAATGGGACCCTAAAGACGTTTGAAATTTTATATTGTTTTTGACTCCCCATCTATTATCAGATTCTTAAGCTTTTGACAGAGATTTAATCTACTACAAGATTTGTAGATTTCCACTTTGGGGAAATAGCTTTTCCACTATTAGGAGAAAGAAAAGTAGAAAAAACTTATTGAAGTTGAGTAGAAACTTTCTTGGAAAGTGAGCTCATTGTCTCATCTAGATTCTCGTACCAGTCAAAGTGAGAATGAATTACATAGAATAACCTAACCTCATAACATAGCTAATCAAATACCAGAGGCATTTACTAACTGAAGAAGAGTAACAAAATCTTATATTCCAGCTGTAAATACACCAACCAAGATTCTTGTTACTATTTAACATTTTGCTCAAAAGGCCTTAGATAATTCGTATACTCCATATTTAAAGCGTTGAATACCACTTGGATCTGAAGATTCTACTCCCAGAAAAAAGAAATCAAATTCCACGTTTGATAAAGAAAATATCATCGAAGAGACATCAATCTTCGAGATGGCAAAATCCCAAAAATGACTCTAGCTTTCAAAGAAGTTAAAACTCTTGTCCATGGAGGGACAAGTGAAGAAGCTAAAGCTAAAATTATTGATGGCACAAATATAAAAATTTCTATAAATTATGAGACGTGGAATTGAGACGAGATAATTCTTAATGAGATCTTCTCATTTGTAGTGGCTATTAAGATCATGAATGATGATTATAAGCCATGCTCTATTCATGAATGTATACAAAGATATGATTAGCCAAATGAAAAGAAGTAATCTTAACTGAATTACTCATCTGGTAAAACATGAAGTATTTGGACTAGTAGTTCAGACACCTATAGATATCAAACCTGTGGACTGTAAATGGGTCTTCATGAGAAAACAAAATGACAAAAATGAAATTGCTAGATCCAAAGCCATCCTTGTGATACATGATTTCTTGTAGCGACCTTAAATTGATTTTGATGAGACATATTCACCCGTTATGGATGCACTTACATTCAGATATTTGATTACCTTATCAATCTCTAAAGATCTTGAGAAGTGTCTTACAGATGTTGTAATTTCATACTTATATGTTACACTAGATATCGCTATTTAAATGAAAATTCCTAAAGGCTTCAAATTGCCTAAAACAAATGTAGTAAGTCCAAGAGACATGTATTCAATCAAACTACAAAGATCTTTATATGGGCTAAAATGTTCTAGGCGTATGTGGTACAATTGCCTCAGTCAATATCTTATGAAGGAAATATATATCAATGATCTCATGCACCCTATGTATTTGTAAAGTAATTACATAAAGGTTTTGCCATTATGGTTGTATATGTTGATGTCATAAATCTGACATGAACTTCTGGAGAACTCACAAAGACTGATGAATACTTAAAACGACAATTTGAAATAAAGAATCTGGGTAAAATTAGATATTATCTTAGCTTGCATATCGAACATAGTGTAGATGGAATTCTTGTTCATCAACTAACCTAGAAGACTTTTAAACATTTCAATATAGATAAAGCTTATCCATTGAGTGCTCATATGGTCTTATCCTAGAAAAGATCCATTTTGTCCTATAAAAAAAAAAAAGATCAGAAGATACTTGGTCTTGAAGTATCATGTCTTAGTGGAATATGTGCTTTATTATATTTAGCATAATGTATAAGATTGGATATCACTTTTGCTATTAATCTACTAGCAAGATTTAGTTCTAAGCCAACTAGAAGACACTGGTATAGAGTCAAACATGTTTTCTATTATTTTCTTGAAACAATAAATTTAGGTTTGTTTTATTCAAAGAACTCCATTAAGAATCCTGGACTAGTTGGTTATGTAGATGCTGGATATTTATCAGATCTTTACAAGACTTGTTCTCAAATAGGACATGTTTTTATGTGTAATGGTACAACAATCTTATGGTGATCTACAAAATAGATATTAGTGGCTACGTCCTCAAATTATTATGAGATTTTTGCATTTTATGAAGCTAGTAGAGAATTTGTGTGGTTGAAATTTGTCATCCATCATATCTTGAGTTTATATAGACTTCTATTGATTATTGATACTTTTACAGTTATTTATAAAGACAATACTGCTTGCATTGCTCAAATGATGAGTAGTGTTGATGAGGATTGATGAGTAGTGTGCAGACTCATGATTATTGATGAGGCGCTGCTAGTTAGAAGAATCCCACTTGAACTTTGTTAGTTAGGTGATGACATAACATGATTAGGAGTTCTGTGCTTGGTTGAGTTATATTCTATGCATTTTCATTTTTCTTAGTTTGCTACATGATTTGTTATGTTGCATCCTTTTGTGTTGGGGGATTGCTTAGTGATGTTCACACTTATTTTTTATATAAAAGAAACAAGTGAGCATCACTCAGATAGAATCCCATTTGGAATTTTTAGTTTGTATGATATGACCCATACCTTGTTCCTTTTATCTATTATTCTTCTTCTTCACCATCTTCACTTTTGTTTCATTTCATGTTGGGGATGGATGAGTAGCGTACCCACTCATTGCCTATGTGGAAGGGATAGGTAGGCATCACTTAAAGGAAATCTCATTTGGGCTTTGTTTGGTGCCTGTGTGATTATTGATTCATGCCATGTTTTATTGCGGTCTTGTTGCTTTTGTGTTTCTTTTCACATATTTTATTATGTTTTGCCTTCTTGTGGTGTTTATTATCGAAGTGATAGTATGTCCATGTTCCTCCATCTTCATGTTGTACTTTTATATATGTCATATTTGCTATTTCACACATGTAATAAATAAGATAAAATTTCTTCGTGTGTAAAAATAGACTTAGGATCAAGATGGACAATTAGCATTAAAATAATTAACTCGATAGACCTTGATGGAGGCCGGATTTTGTCCAGGCAGATTAAAGGTCTGTAACCAACTTTTCGAACTCATCTCTAAAGGGATAAAGGTAGTTTACGTCCTAGCTAGATATTAGGGGATCAAATTCTCGTCATCCATAATCTTTGGGAAAATTGAAAAAATGGACACAATTAGGGGTCCTTAATGAAATTTGGACACATCCTGAAAAATTTTCATGCCATAGTCACTTTCTTGACAAAAAGACTCAAATACCCTTTGAAATTCAATTTATTCCTAAACTCTTTATTTCCCTCTTTCCTTCACTTACCTCTTCCTATTTCCATAACCGTGTCTTATTTTTATAACCGTATGTTGTTGTCTAGCTTCTAATACCCCTCGACTCTTCATTTCCGAAACCCTTCAACTACACTCGAAACGTAAACTGAGATGAGCATCCTCTAAGGATAGAAGCAAGACGACGCAGAGTGATTTATTTGGTTGTTTTTTGTTTTTTGTTTCTTTAGATTTGCGTTAGTTTTTTAGGGAATTTGAATTAGGGATTTGAGTTTTCGTTGGATTTGTGAACTTGTTCTGTGTTTTTAGGGATAAATCTAGTATTATTAGATGATTTTTATGATTTGATGTGTATGAAAACTGTGAAAACCGACGGGCTTGGTCGCGAGGTAGATGATGGTCGAGTGTCTGATATCCAACATGTCGGATAATAGTGAAAACAATTTTGTCGAGTGTCGGATACATCATCCGAAGAGTTTACAGTGTCAGATTTTGCATCCGACACTTGACAAAATTGTTTCTCTTTCATCCAACATGTCGAGTGTCGGCTATCCAACATATCTCGAGTGTCGGATAAAGAATCCGACACTGTAAACTCTTCGGTGATGTATCTGACACTCGAAATCTACACTCGACAAATTGTTTTCACTTTCATCCGACACTAGATGAGAGTGAAAACAATTTGTCGAGTGTCAAATTCGAGTGTCGGATACATCATCCGAAGAGTTTTGTAAAATGTTGGTGAGCAGAGATGAGTCATCATCAACTAGTGAATATTAACTTATAATCAAAATGTGTTTGAGTTAATCAAGCAATGAATGTTCCTCAAACTTAACAATTTGAGGATTATTCGAGTGTCAGATTCTGTAAACTCTTCGGATGATGTATCTGACACTCGAATCCAACACTCGATAAAATTGTTTTCGCTTTCATCTAGTGTCGGATGAAAGTGAAAACAATTTGTCGAGTGTCAGATACATCATCGAAGAGTTTACAGTGTCGAATTCTTCATCCGACACTCGACACTCGAGATGTGTCGGATAGCCGACACTCGACATGTCGGATGAAAGAGAAAATATTTTTGTCGAGTGTCGGATGCAAAATCTGACACTGTAAACTCTTCGGATGATGTATGCGATACTCAACAAAATTGTTTTCACTATCATCTGACATGTCAAGTATCTGATATCTAACACATCTTAACGTGTTGTCGAGATGTGTCAGATATCAAACACTCGACCATCGTCTACCTTGCAACCAAGCCGATCGGTTTTCACAGTTTTCATACACATCAAACTACAAAAATCGCCTAATAACACTAGGTTTATCCCTAAAAACACAGAATAAGTTCACAAATCCGACGGAAACTCAAATCCCTAATTCAAATTCCCTAAAAACTAACGCAAATCTAACAAAACAGAAAACAACCAAATAAATCACTTTGTGTCGTCTTGCTTCTATCCTCAGAGGATGCTCGTCTCGATTTACGTTTCGAGTGTAGCCGAGGGGTTTCGAAAATGAAGAGTCGAGGGGTTTCGGGAAGAAGGAAATACATAAGGGTATTTTAGTTTTTTTGTCGAGAAAGTGTCTATAGCATGAAAATTTTTCAGGATGTGTCCAAATTTTACTAAGGGCCCCTAATTGTATCCATTTTTTCAATTTTCCCTTAATTTTTCCCCTAGTTATTTACTCAGCTGGCCACTTCGTACGATTCTTTGCTTCTTATCTTTGTGACTTGACCTGTTCATCTCTAAGTCTCCAAAAGGAACTTAGAAAAGTAGTGTCGAGGTTGCAAGCGATTAGGGCAAGAATGAAACCCCTGCTCATACTAATCCAACAAACAAATAAAGTATATGGACACCATCTTTTGAATCTATCAACATATCATAAGGGATGAAGCGGGTTGAGTTTAAAAGAAGCAATAGGAATGTCACTTAAAGGGATTGCATTTCAATTGTGATGAGCATTTCCATCCAAGCAACTGTTGTCAAAGATCTTAACTATTACTTTTGGAATATGAGGAATTTCAGCCTCTAAATGAAGTCTAGGAGCCACATTATGAAGACACTCGAACTATGGAGGTTTATTTGAATGCCATCCCTAGTACCCAATGATTAGAAATTACGAGAACTTTAGGCCATATTAGGCAATAAGAAGTTCAACCTATGATTTTCTTCATCCAAAGATGGTGAATAGATGCAATGTTGAAATAAGTATTCACACACCAATAAAGTTAACCCTTACCAATTGTGGTCTTTTGGAGAGTCTAAGAAGTTACAAAGGTATTTTAATTACTTTGCATAGCCATGAATTCAATTGTCATTTTTTATTGTCACCAATATATGGATATGAAGTTCTACGAGGTGCAAAATGGTTGCATTAATTAGGCCTAATAACCTGGGATTTTTAGTAAGATGACTATGAGAATTACACCATTACTTTGCAAGGGCTCAATTTTACTTTGAATCCATATATAAAGAAGAAGAGTAATGCAACATCTACAATCAAATTTTACCACCAAAGCCTTACAACCTGAGTTGGCAAAAATTCACTAGAAGAGAAAAAACAAAAATAAATAAAGGGAGTTAGAAAGCATGACATGATAATTATTATATATATTTTCAGTAGGATTTTGTCAACTCAAATTGTAAGGAGAGTTGGCTGTAAATGAGTTATAGATGTAGCATTACTTATTAAAAGAAGAAAAGTTCTACAAGCTCTTAATGCATCAAAGCCAATGGATTTACTTACACCTTCTTTAGCCATAAGAGCATTCAGAAGCCACCAATTAGCCAACTAATCTTCAATTATCAGATCAAGATGGTGATGTGTTTGTTGAGCCTAAAGGATTGCTCGCCTAAGTGAAGTCATTATCATCAAATACTATTGTTGGAAGGAAGTGGCCTTGTTAATATACGACCATACAAATTTCCTTATTTTGAAAAAAGCTAGACAGGAAAAATTAAATTATCTTTTTTTACTCTTAATTAAAAAATTAAAATTAAAAATATTAAATTAAATTTTATTGCTTTGGTTCTAACATGTGAAAGCAACAAGCATAGGTGGTTGAACATGACTCATATGGGTAATTACAAAGTCCATCATAACCTACTAAGCTACCTATCAAATGTAATTATTTTAGAAGTGATAGATATGTACATGTAATTACAAGTTCCTAAAACGTTAAAAATAAATAAATAAATTTTTAAAAATTAGGGATATCTTAAGGATTTGAATTTTATCCAACCTTGCCTAGGGGGGACTGCAATTATTAGTTCTTATTTTCATTAAATTAGTATGAGTGGTACTACTCTTATAAACTATCCATACAAATCTATATAACGTTATTAAATTATTGTCCCATCATTTATATTAATTAATATAATTAAAATGTGAAATTCACTCCTTCATTAAACTATCCATACTAATCTATATAACGTTATTAAATTATTGTCCCATCATTTATATTAATTAATATAATTAAAATGTGAAATTCACTCCTTCATTTAAATTATGACAGATCAGTTTGTATAAGAAAGTATGTAAGAATAGTATTACTCAATTAGTAGTATGTTGAAAAACTTGAAAATTTGAAAAAATACACACAAATTAAATGTACACTTGAAATTTACAAGATTTACATAATGAAAATGGTTTTTTAACCCTTAAATGCTTCCAAGGTCAAAACTTGAAGTCTTGATCAAAATTTGGAATCCTAAGTCACGGGCAAATTATAATATTTTTACTTGACCTTTTAAATTTGCAAATGAAACATTAATAGACTTAATATCCTAAAATTTTAATAACTAAAATTAGAAGTTGAGTTGAATCTTTAAATTAGAACATGAAGTTTTTAGTAAAAAAAATACAAATTAATAGGAAGAAATAATGCAATATTGTTCCATTGCACCATATAACAGATTTTAATTAGGTCAATACCATAAAATTTAAGTGTTATAGTAGATTATTATAATTATTGTTGGTGTCAACGTGCATGTGCCATGCACATGATATTTTTGTCCAACTTGTGATAAAACAAGGATATTATATTTTTTCTTATTTTACTATTTCTATAAGTATATTTTAGGAAGTATTTGATTTACAATAAATATCTTCTTAGATTCGGATATTATTTAATGTATTCTAGTTAATATAGGAGAATATCTATTTGTGTCCTAATTCCTTTAGGAGTTATTTATATCACTTTCTATTATATTTGTCTTTATCTGAATGAGAGTTTGATTAGGATTTTTATAGGAATCTAAGAAAATTTTGTTCAGACTTCTCACTATATCTATTGTTATGTTTACATAACATATAGTTAGTTGGTTGGTTGGGTGAGTTTATGTCACGGAATTCCAGGAATTGAAAGAAGAGCTTCAATGCAAATTGGAATGCTTCTTTGATTTGATTTTATGAGTGTTTTATTCATGTATGAGAGGTTGTAATCGTGCATGAATCTTTGATTAGGTCTATTTGAGTTAGTAGATACTTGAGAGAACTTGCGAGTTAAGTGTTTATGTAATTCAGTGTCAGACAATGTGGTTATGATATAATTAATAGTGTGTTGTTAAGTTATTTGTGACAGAGAGTGAGTAATATCACTAGAGTTTAAGATCTTGGCGAGATTTTGTTTTACAAAGATTAGGTCAGTGTGTGAGAGTGAGTCAGCACTGTAAACGATTCTAAAGATTGTACAAACAAAAACTTAGTGAATTGCAGCTCTATAGCTGTCCGTGGATGGAGGTTTTATAACCGAACCACGTAAAATCTTCTTGTGCCGATTTACTTTACAGTTTACTGTTATATTAATTATAACTGTATACTTTCAGAACTTACAATTTGTATCAGAGCAGGTTCACTGATAGACAAGTGAAGAAACGATCACGTTGATCTGAAAGGATGGAGTTTATTCACAATGGAGGATCCGAAACACAACCACCTATTCTTGATTATGGTAATTATCCATATTGGAAGGTAAGAATGATGATGTACATCAAATCTCTTGATGACAGGGCATGGACCAGTGTGTTTAAAGGATGGACACCGCCAACAAAGTTGAATGCTTTTGGTGATGCTGAACCCAAATCTGAGGAAGTGAAAAACACTGATGAGATGAGGGTTGATAAACTGATTGGCATTCTCCAAAACTTTGAAATTAATCAGAGTACTAGGAAGCAAAAAGCAAAAAGCATTGCATTCAATGTTAAAATTGAAAAATTTGATGATAAGAGTAATGAACTTGATGAAACTGATTCTAAACAGATTGCTTTTCTAACAAAAAATTATGTCAAGTTCATGAAAAAGAATTTCGGGAAAAAGAATCAAGGAAAGCCATCAAACTCAAATGAAGACAAGTTCGAGAAATTCAACAAGGAGAATGACAAGAAGAAATTGAAGCAATCTGATAAGAAAGGACAGATTCAGTGTTATAAATGTTCTGGTTATGGGCATATTCAGTCTGAAGGTTCTAATCTCAAGAAGAAGAACAAAGGCTTGATAGCTACCTAGAGTGATGAATAAGAATCTAATCCGGATGATCAAGAATGCATGAGTAATTTTGTTGCATTCACAGCATCAACAGCTGATAAAGGGAAAGCTGTTATGACTGACATAACAAAACACTGCAGAACCAATGCTGATCATTCAGATGAAGAAGATGGTCCATAATACTATGAAGAGTTGCAAGAGACTTATAATGCACTCTATGGTAATGACTGAATTAGAAGGAAGAAATCAAAACCTTCAAGAAGAAGATTGAAGTATTGACATGTGAAAAATCATATGCTGAAAACCGTAGCATAGAACTGGAGATTGTTTTGACAGACAAAACAGCACATATTGAGAAAATTACAACATAACTGATTGAGAACAAAAGATGTGTTGATCAACTCAGAATAGGGTCAGCTAAACTTGATCAGGTCTTGAGCCTTGGAAGAGATAACTCCAACAAACATGGATTGGGGTATACAGAAGGTAATATTGCCTCCTCTTCAACAACAGTGTTTGTAGCCTTAACATCAGGTATAAGAATTCTGAACCTAAATCAATAAGGTCAAGTCCTAGTTCAAAAAGCAATGAAACATTTGTTTCTCCTCTGAGCTCTTTCAAATCCAGTCCTGAAAAGATAAGAAAATTCATTCCAATTTGTTATTTTTGTGGTAAAAAGGGATATATTAGGCCTAGATGCTTTAAATCGTTGAATCTTTTGCATAAAAGATCAAAACAATTTAAACTGTTACCAAAGTCACAACTGTAGTGAGTTAAGAAAGAGAAGACAATATGCAATGTTGCTCTTACTACTCTTAAACATTCTTCTAACGATTTGTGATATTTTGACAGTGGCTGTTCTAGGCATATAACTAGAAATAAACAATTTTTGAAAAATTTTAAAGCATGCAGGGAAAGAAATGTCACTTATGGAGATGGAGCAAAGAGTAAGATCATTGGCAAAGGCACTTTGAATGTCAAAGGCCTACCCAACTTCCAAAATGTCTTGCTGGTTGAAGGTTTGAAAGCTAATCTAATTAGTATTAGTCAGATATGTGATGACTAATATATTGTTAATTTCACACAAAACAAATGTAATGTCTTAGATAATTTTGGAAAATACATTTTAGAAGGAAAGAGATCTTCAGATAATTGTTATTTGGTAAAAATTGCATTTCAAGCTAAGATTTCAGATTTAGAATTGTGGCATCAAAAATTAGGACACTTAAATTACAAAGACTTGGTTAAATTAACTATGTTACGTGCTGTAAAAGGAGTTCCTAAACTTGATGACAAAGTTAATGAAATTTGTGGACCATGTCAAATGGGAAAACAAATTAGAAGTTCACACAAATCTATTCCACATCTTAGCACATCCAAAATACTTTATTTGCTTCACATGGATCTTATGGGTCCAATGCAAATTGAAAGCATTACAGGTAAGAGATACATATTTGTTTGTATGGATAACTTTTCTAGATATACTTAGGTTGATTTTATTAAAGAAAAATCTGACACTTTTGAAGCTTTCAGGAATCTTTGTGTTAAGCTTGAAAATGAGCAAAACAAGAACATTGGCAGGATAGTGAGAATAAGAAGTGATCATGATAAGGACTTTGAACATGTTAGCTATGCTGACTTCTGCAAATATCATAGAATTGAGTATGAATTTTCAGCTCCCAAAACCCCTGAACAAAATGGCATTGTGGAAAGGAAGAATAGAACACTTCAAGAGATGGCTACAATGATGCTCAATAGCAAGAAGTTGACCAAAAGGCTATGGGCTGAAGCAATAAGCATTGCTTGTTATATTTCAAATAAAGTTTTTCTAAGAACTGGCACTAACCAGACACCTTATGAAATTTTGAAAGGAAGAAAACATAATTTGAAATATTTTCATGTTTTTTGATGCAGGTGTTACATCTTAAATGACAGAGAGTAGTTAGGTAAATTAGATCCAAGGAGTGATGAAGGAGTTTTTATGGGATATTCACAAAACAGCAAAGTGTTTCGAGTGTACAATCTTCAAACTGAGGCAGCCATGGAATCTGCAAACGTAGTCTTCGATGATCTGGATGATTATGCAGAATAATCACAAGAGGAAAGCATAACTAGCTTTACAAAAGATACAAAAAAATCAGATGCTGACAGTAATAGTAATAAAGATGATTCAATTATGAAAGAGAAAACAATTGCTATTGTACCAGACACAACAATGTCAACTGACAACTCAGATTTGAACAAGAACTCAATCAGAAATGAAGATGAAAGAAAAGATCCACCCGCGTGGATTCAGAAGGCACATCCAACCAGTTCTATCATTGGAACACCAGATAGCATGATGAAAACCAGGAGCATAGTAAGAAATCAGGTAAGGTTTACATGTTATGTTTCATTAGTTGAACCAAAAAATGTGAAAGAAGGTCTAAAAGAAGATGTTTGGATTCAGGCAATGCAAGATGAACTTAATCAGTTCAAAAGGAATGAAGTGTGGGAATTAGTTCCTAGGCCAGAAAATGCAAATGTCATTGGAACTAAATGGATATTCAAAAATAAAATTGATGAAAGTGGTCAAGTAGTAAGAAACAAGGCTAGGCTAGTAGCACAAGGTTACACTCAAGTAGAAGGCATAAACTTTGATGAAACCTTTACACTAGTAGCTAGACTTGAGTCAATCATATTACTACTTGCAATTGCTTGTTTGCTTGATTTTAAATTGTACCAAATGGATGTTAAAACAACATTTTTAAATGGCTATCTCAGTGAAGAAGTTTTTGTTGAACAACCTAAGGGTTTTGAAGATCCTAAACATCTTGATTTTGTGTACAGATTGCATAAAGCTTTGTATGGATTGAAACAAGCTCCTAGAGCTTGGTATAAAAGATTGACAAAATTTTTGATCAACAGAGGTTATAAAAGAGGCAGCAATGATAAGGCCTTGTTTATCAAACATGCATCTAACTATTTTATTGTTGCTCAAATATATGTTGATGACATTGTTTTCGGATCAACTAACAAAAGCGAAACTAATGAGTTTGTTAAGTTAATGCAGGAAGAGTTTGAGATGAGCATGGTAGGAGAATTAAATTTCTTTCGTGGATTGCAGGTTAAGCAAATGAATGATAGAATATTCACATCTCAATCAAAATATGCTAAAAATCTTGCAAAGAAATTTGGGCTTGAGAATGCAAAACTAATTAAAACTCCTATCAATACTAACCTAAAACTTTCAAAAGACAATGTAGAAAAAGATATTCATGCAAGTTTGTATAGAAGCATTATTGGCAGCCTATTATATCTCACAGCAAGTAGACCAGACTTATGCTTTAGTGTAAGACTTTGTGCAAGATTTCAAGCAAATCCCAAAGAATCACATCTGGCAGCAGCTAAAAGAATCATCAAGTATGTACATGGAACTCATGATTATGGTATATTGTTTTCTAAAGATACAGATGATTATCTCACAGGGTTTAGTGATATTGACTGGGCAGAAAATACAGATGACAGAAAAAGTACATCAGGAGGGTGTTTTTATCTTGGTACTAACTTAGTTTCATGGCACAACAAAAAGCAGAATTCTATTTCTTTGTCTACTACTGAAGCTGAAAACATAGCAGCAGGAAGTTGTTGTACACAACAACTATGGATGAAGCCAATGTTGAGTGATTATGGTATTAAACAAAAACCTATAACTGTGTTTTGTGATAATATTAGTGCTATAAACATTTTCAAAAATCTTGTTCAACATTGTAGAACAAAACACATTGACATAAGATACCATTTTATAAGGGAACTTGTAGAGTCTAAGGTGATACACATTTAACACATCTCCACTGATAAATAATTGGCTGGCTTGTTCACTAAGGTATTAGATACAACAAGATTTGAAAATCTAAGAAAGGTTTTAGGCATTTGTCAATTTTCTGAATAAACACTGCTTGCTATTATGTTAATTATATTTGCAATATCATAAGTTTGATTCTAATTTAGCATGTGTGAGCTGTGATATAAAAATTGTGTGAATAATAAAGATACCGATTTAAAATAAATAATACAGAGAGGGCTACCAATATATGATGTGTGAAAACCATCACTGAGAGTAACCTCAGAGTATCTAAGAAATATGTTGAGATCACCCACTCAAATGAAAAAGGCTACCTCTATATTGTGTGAAAGCTACTGTATTAATAATCCAATGGGATTAAAATATGTCAAAATAATATTTTTGACATTTCAATCAAGTGAAAAGAAAGATGAAAATAGCTTTCATGTGAAAATAATTAAACAGCTCTGAAATATGCTTTCTTAGAATGATTCATATGATGTTCAGATATTGTTGTTATGTTAACTTTAACTGTTTTCTATTATGTTTTTCATATCATACGATGCTCTTTGTGCCTATCCGAAATTTGACTTATCTTGTGTGTCTATATATCAAAATGCCATGTCAGCTTTATTGAATTGAGGGGGAGAAAATTCAGTGGCGGGAATCCTAACTCTATTAGATTTCCTTATTCTAATGGAAATCAAATTTTGAATTCTTATTCATTAATGATATTTATTAAACGGTTGGAAAGGGTTTTAAAATTAATTTTTATGGGAGACAAAAAATATTTTAAAAATTTAGCGAAGTGTATTACAAAAACAATTAGGGTTTTTCTTGTTCATACCATACACAATCAACAGTTTCACTACTCTCTCTCGTCTTGCCTCTCTCTGCTCTGAGAAACTCTAGTAGACTTGAAACCCTAACAATAACGACCACCTCAGATTCTTCAAAAACACACAGTTCTTCGTCTTCACAAAACAACTCTGGTTACAACAGTAGCAACAGTGAATAGTCATCTCATTCACAACAACCTCATGTAGAGATCCTGATTGATCCTGCTATGAGTGAAGACGAATTGATTCCAGTCAAGAAGATGAAAGACAAGGTGAAACCGAAATTCAACAAATTCCTTGAAGCAGCCGTCAAGCAGAAATTCTTGAAGTACACTTCAAAAAGAAAATTGCAGATGGAAAGGCTAGTGAAGCTGATCGACTTCAACAACTATGGGTTGAGTGAGCTTCTTGAGTCTATATACTGGACTCGCATGGTAAACCATTTCCTACCCCTTGTGAAGTCGTTAATTCAGCAATTCTATGCCAATATCTCTACTTCAATTGATGATTCGAAAAGCTTTCATTATCATAGAGTGTATTGTAGAGGAAAGTTTGTGAAATTCTCACCGAATGTCATAAACACATTCTTTGATATGCCAATAGGTAGTTTGCATTCTTTGGATGAGAATTTTGATATGGCAGTAGTAATTAAAGAGTTGACTGGTCTAGGGGAGATAGAATAGAAACCGAGGGATGGAATTGACCAACAATATCTCAAAAAGAAATATAGGGTGATGCATAAAATTGCACAATTTAATTGGCTTCCCTCATCACATCAAAACCAAGTTCGAGAAGATAGAGTGAAGTTTTTTTTCTATTTGGACACCAATAGACCTATCAACTTTGGCTTGTTGGCTTATAGAATGATTGTTCAGATTGCTCCATACAAGTCTGACTACAATTTGCTTGTTTTTTCCTGTTTAATTCAAGGGATTTTAGCACAAAATGGTATCCCTATAAGTTCCAAAGAACACACTGAGATTCTATCCAAGTCAATCACCAAAGGTTTTTTGCATCGATTGCATGATAAAACTGATCTCCCTGCTCCAGAACCAAAACCTAGGAGAGTCCGGAAACATCCCATGAGCAATGTAAAAGAACAACTTGCTTTGATAAATTTTGTCTTGATTGATATTGTGCAGGATCTTAAAGACATCAAAGCAAAACAATCTGTTTTGGAGGCCAAGTTTACAGGACAATCTGGTGATGTAGAAGAACCACAGCCTATGGAAACTAAAAATGTGGTTCCTGAGAAGTTTGTAGAGCACATACCAGAAACTAATGCACCATTGCCTGAAGCAACTGAGTCAATACCTACAGAATATCCAACTGAACAAAATGCTATTGAGACAAACATAACAGCAGAGAAGAAGAAAAAGAAAAAGAAATTCAAGACAACAGTAAAATGAACTGAATTGAAGGGAAAGAAGAAGGTTAAGATGGTGAAGAAACCATCTGACAAGAGAAAGAAGAAAATTGAATCAATAGCTCCAGCATTGAGAGATGAATCCTTGTTAGACGAACCAAAACAAGCAGAACCCGAGATAACAGTGTCTTTACCACTTGCTGAGGAAGAACCTCATGTTTCTACAGTTCCTGAAGTAGAACATCATGATTCTCCACCATCAACACAGTTACCACCACATGAAGCTACAACCACACCACCTGCAGAGCATACTCAGGAACTACCTCCTGTAGCAGACACAACTGCATCAGCCATAACACTACCACCTACACTTGCAAAAGAGTCATTGGTACCTTCACAACACCCTACTGTTAAGTTGTAGACAACAGAAACTAGTGCAGAACGCCTTGATAAGGAAATTCGTAAGATTGTGGCTGAAGTTACTGCCACTTCCTTTGAGACAATTGATGCACAGCCCACTCCTGAGCCCACTGAGCAGCCTACACCCATTACTACTGGGAAGAGGTACAAAGTGAAAGCTGGGAGGTTCAAGAAGCGCTATGGTAGTTCTTCTTCTCCACCTATTCGCAAGTCTCCCCGACTGCGTTAGTTTTGCTAACTTGTCCTGAAATCAAAGGGGAGAAGGAGTTTCTGATATTATGTTTTTTGTTCTGTTTTGTTTTTAAACTGTTCTTGTTCTGTTTTTTTATTTGATAATTCTGTCTGATATTTTGTTGTTCTTCTCCAAGGTAGTATGTAAGGAGTAAGGGGGAGTAAGGAATTTTTATGCTTTGTGTGCATTTGAACTATTTTCTGTCTTATGTTTTTAACTTGTTTCTTTATTGTGTTGTGTTCTTATCTGCCTATCTCATTTGAGGTATATCTTTTGCTCTGATCATGATTTGGTTGAAGTGTTGTTTGACAAGTTTGTCAACCTCACTTTATGTTGTTTTTGCAGAATATACACATTCATACATTGTTCTGTTATGTGCTTTGTAACTGCATACTATGACTATTTCTTCGGCATGATATTTCTGTTTGATAAATCATGATTGTATATAGTTATATCTGACTTATCTTTGTGTGATACTTCTTGATCAGAAACAATTTAGTGTTTTCATCACAAGTTACCAAAAAGTGAGAGATTATTTGTGTCAACGTGCATGTGCCATGCACATGATATTTTTGTCCAACTTGTGATAAAATACAAGGATATTATATTGTTTCTAGAAGTATATTTTAGGAAGTATTTGATTTATAATAAATATCTTTTTAGATTAGGACATTATTTAATGTATTTTAGTTAAAATAGGATAATATCTATTTGTGTCATAATTCCTTTAGGAGTTGTTTATATCACTTCTTATTATATTTATCTTTATCCTAATGAGAGTTTGATTAGGATTTTTACAGGAATCTAAGGAAATTTCGTTCAGAGTTCCCACTATACATATTGTTATGTTTACATAACATATAGTTAGTTGGTTGGTTGAGTGAGTTTATGTCACGGCATTCTTGGAATTGAAAGGAGAGCTTCAACGCAAATTGGAATGCTTCTTTGATTTGATTTTATTAGTGTTTTATTCATGTATGAGAAGTTGTAATCGTGCATGAATCTTTGATTAGGTCTGTTTGAGCTAGTAGACACTTGAGAGAACTTGCAGGTCAAGTGTTTATGTAATTCAGTGTCAAACATAATAGTTATGATATACTTAATAGTGTGTTATTAAGTTATTTATGACAGAGAGTGAGCAGTGTCACTAAAGTTTAAGATCTTGACGAAATTTTGTTTTATAAGGATTAGGTCAGTGTGTGAGAGTGAGTCAGCACTGTAAACGATCTTAAAGATTGTACAAGAACTTAGTGAATTACAGCTCTATAACTGTCCGTAGATATAGGTTTTATAACCGAACCACGTAAAATTCTCCTGTGCCGATTTACTTTACAGTTTACTGTTATATTAATTATAACTGTATACTTCCAGAACTTACAATTATAAATTATATATAATTATAAATTTTATATATATATATATATATATATTTGCAAAAATAACAAGATTTATATATCTTTACATTTAAGTATATAAAAGTAAGATTCTTTTTCAAATTAAAATAGTTATTAATTTAGTAAATAAATAATATGTACGGAAATAGATATACAATAAAATATAAACTTTTCAAAATAAAATAAAACATGTTAATTAATAAATTTTTTGTGATTGATATTTAATGGATAGTGTTTAACTTATCCTGTACATTTTATTTTGTTTTTATAAATTTTTAAAAGCAGTTTTTCTATTTTTTTTTTATTTTACTTATCTTATAATAGGATTTATATTTTATCTTTAACTTAACCCAATCGTCAAAATTGTAAACTCACTAGAAATCTTTTTATTCAAACCTAGAAAGATTAGGTCATGATAACTCTGACATTGAGTTGAATTTACTACTTTTTAATTTAAAGATGTTAGCTTTAAATTAAATATATATTCTCCAATAAAAGTTAGTGATACACATGACGCCAAAGACTTGCGAGAAAATGAACTCAATTAAGAGTCTCGATAGAAATGGAATGGAAGGGATGTTGTCAGTCTGGTGTTCTAGTGGTGGGAGAATTGGGAATTAGTTTCAGGTCACACTGGAAATCAACCTAACTGTGGATTGCTGACTTCACTTCTACAAAATTCATCACACACTTGGGAAACATGGCAAGGAACAAATTTATTGTTAGAGAAACATGTGAATAAATCATCACACACTTTTTAAGCACAATTAAATGAAACACGCATGGTAGCTAGCTAGGCCTCATCAACTTTCATAATATGTCATGGCAAATTAAAGACCTTATTAGTCTTCCGGCCATCTTAATGAAGCTACTGGGGAATTTTGTTGAGTTTACAATAACAGTAATCTTTGAATTTTTTCGCTTTATACTTGGGTGGATTGTCTTTGCCAACAAGTGGAGCAAGTGGAGCGACCACCAACTCTCCTGGTGGCTCCAAGAAAACAGGCCAAGACATCCTCGTCCTCTCCTTGTCAACAGTTGTTCTGTGTAACACAGCCTTGTATATCCCATTGCTAAGAATCTGCACCAATATTATTATATATTAAAAAAATGTTTGATATACGTTTTATAATGCATTGCTTTTATTTTAAAAAATATGTCTTTTTACTTTTGAACTTCAATCGAAATGGTATTTAAGTCTAGGATAACGAAACCGTAAATGATGAAACTGAAAACACAGATTTCCTCATTTATATGTAATTTGAAATTAATGGCTTTAATTCTTTTCAACATGGTGACTTAATCCTCATTAAACTAAATAAATAAATCCAACCGACAACATGTAAATTAATAATTACTTAACCTCTAAATACAAAGGTGAAATGGATTAAAAACTGAAATTAAAATAAAGTCAAACAATAAATGATGATAGCTATTAAAAGACCCGTTAAAAAATTTTAGGTCTTTGTCAATATCTAAATGTCGCAAATTAAGAAAAAAAAAGTAAAATAATAAATAAGTTCAATAATTATATACGTTCACTTAAAAATAATAATTCTTGATATACAATAAAATTATACAATCCAACATATACAATCAGATATAATACAAAATTATGGAATATGTGACTTCTATTTCATTTATTTAATTTATATTTTTTTTTATTCATCTAATAAATTTGAGAATACCCACTCGTCATAACTTGTAAGACTCCATTTAATTCTTAAAATGGGAAAACATTAATTCTTAAATGAACATCAACGTTCTTTTCTTAGCCGGCATCTTTACCATATGAGAATTAATTAGGTTTAAAGCTATAAGTTAAATTCATAAATTAAATGACTATATATCACAGTTGAGTGACGGTATAGAAAATAAGAAAGTACATAATAATAAAATTGAATTGGAAATACCTCAATCTGATCACCGATGTGAACAATAAGAGCGTTGGGGATGTACTTGGCATCGATCCAATTTTCATCCTTGAGAACTTGGAGTCCAGGGACTTGATTAGGCACAAGAATGGTAATGGCGGAAAGATCGGTGTGAGGCACCACTCCAAGTGCTAGATCTGGGCGAGGGCACGGCGGATAGTAATTTATTTTCAACATATATTCAATCTCTTCGCCGCCCAATGCTTCTTTTACCACATGCCCTTCAAGACCTAACCCTAATGAAAGGAGTGTAAACAACTTGCTCACTACCTCTTGCATGTAGTTTGCATACTCCTCGTTTATCTCTCTGCACCAAATTAAAAACATGCACTTTCAGTTATAACATGAATTTCTCGAAGGAATATAAACAATTTTTAAGAGAATTTATATAGCTTGTGTCCACACGTTAAGAGTGCTCATTAAAATATATATATATATATATATATATTTATTTACGACCTTTATTATTTGCATAAGAAAAAGATATGATCACATCAAACCTGTAAGAAGGTGGATTTTTGGGCCAGAATTGGAAATTGATGGAAGAAGGAGGCCAAATCCTATGAAAAAGATGATCAACCCAAGCTTTCTTTCCTTGAAGGTCTTTTTGTAGTTTGCTACCGTACCCTTCGATATTTTGCGCACCGGGTGGCTTAGCATAAGCCTCTTTCTCTTCTTGGGGAAGCTCAAAAAACTCTTTCCCGACAGCCTGCAATTTGGCTATAACATCACTAGGTATTCCATGGTTTATGACCTGGAATATGCCCCACTCTCGGCTGGCTTCAGCCACTGAACGCACAAGATCGTCTTGGTGTGAGGCACTGAGATCGATGGTTGGGATATCCGGAGCAGGCCCATGATAGGTAGTGATAGCAGGCTGCTCCACCTCAGGTCTAATGAACTCTGAAGGGATGGTGTCGTTGGAAAATGACAAGGAAGCAATTGCTTGAACTCTCGTCTCCACCTCCATCGTTTTCTTGAATTTTGCTTGCCTTAATCTACATGACTACTTGAGCATTTATAGGCGGGTAACCAGGAAGGAAACAGAAATCTTGTGAAGATTAATTCATCAATGAAACCGACAAAATAAAAATTTAATGGTATTGCCTAGGGGTCTGTACCAAAATTGACGTGGACCTCTGGGATTCACTTGTTAGAGTTACCAACCACACAAAGGACATGACAAGTAGAAGCCGTGTAGTGTACCACAAAATAAACAATCGGAAGTGAGCGAGTGGAGATACTCTACCATTGTCCAACGTAGACTAGTCACTGGTTTTGTCATAATTGATTGGATTAATTTGTTTATCGGTGAAGTTTGCTTCATACACCACATTTTAAATGAAATCTTAAGAAATTAAATATAATAAGGGCATATATATGTGGTAATTAAGCAAGGGGATGTATAGAGTAGGATTTAAATTTTAATGTTTGAGTGAACGGTGTTTCGAAAATGGGGTGTACAAAGTGTATTTGGGAGTCTATGTAGCCCCACCCCTTACAAGTATTTCATAATGTAGTACTATTATTTCTAGAATATACCATATGTCGTTGATGTACTTCAAGCCAATCATAAATTGACATTTTAAAATTCTACTAAAAATTTTTAAATTACCCTCTCTCTCTCTCTCTCTCTCTCTCTCTCTCTCGCTCATACTTATTCAATGAAATCTTGTTAATTGCATAAAATTTTCCATTTTTAGCATTGAAGAGGACCTTATTGTTTTAAGTAGAAAATTTCAATATAACATTTATACAGGATTTATTTAAAAAATAAAAAAGTATATAAAATTTTTCATAGGAGAAATTAATTATTCGATCAGGCTATCGGCTTCATAATGGAATTAGAAGTAAATTCAGAAGATATATTATTGAGAAAGACAATTCAGTGTTGAGAACTTGAACCTTTCAACTAACCTTTGATAATATCTCCAAATCCACTTTAGGATTTTATATATATATATATATATATCAAGAATATACTAGAGACATAAATAAACGGAGAATAGCACAATCAAAACAACATAAAGATTAAATGAAAAAACCCTAAAATAGACAGAAAACCGTGAGGTTCTTCTTTATAGAATTATCAAGAATATTGCTTAAATAAATAAATAGAGTAAAATAATCA
The DNA here is from genome assembly GCA_013180625.2 of Boswellia sacra. Classification (NCBI taxonomy): domain Eukaryota; kingdom Viridiplantae; phylum Streptophyta; class Magnoliopsida; order Sapindales; family Burseraceae; genus Boswellia; species Boswellia sacra. The sequence goes on from SNVD02013090.1 coordinate 37,045, forward strand.
ACGTAACACAAAAATTTACATGAAAAACTTAAAAATGGAGAAAACCACAGGTTGTCAAAGATGGAAAATTCTCACTGCATGATATATTGCTAGAATGATATAGAATTCAACCTGATCTCCCCAATTGACCTGTTACACTTGTGCTCTTATTTAAGCATTAACAATCACGCCTCCTTGGGGGAATTTAGTAGAGTTTAAAGAACTTGTTGAAATGCTTTTAATTAAGGCGAGTTTAAATCAAGAAATTTAATTTCCTTATATAGGTTTTCCAGCCCGCGTACTTTTTACTCTGCATGTATAATCTGGGATTAATGACTTGTATAATTGTTTCAGGTCTTCTCATTTCCCCATTTGAAGATGGCTTTTCCTTTCCTATTTGAGGTATGAATCTTCTATTTGAAGTGGAACATTTTTCTTCTTAGGGTTCGATGCTAAACTTTTATTCTACCCAAAAGTTTAACACCTATAAGTTTAACAATTAGACTTTCAGTTTGAATAAGATATATATACATTAATAATATTTTAAAATTTTTGATCATATACAAAATGCTGGGTGATACTATTTACACACAAAAAAATTCTTCTCTACACCCATTGTTACCATGTGTGTCCTTTATTAGAATAACTTAAATATGATCAAATTAATCTACCCTTAAAATTTAAAAAAATCAATTAACTAATAAATTTAAAAGACCCCATTCTTAATCAATAAAGACATGTAAAATCATCAATTTTTTTGTTAAATATAAAAAAAATATTAATAAATGTGTTTATATCAATGTCTGATATTGATTATCAAATTTTTATTTATCTTTTATGTATCCTTCATTCAATTGAGTTTCAAGCTTTTGAATTTATGTTGGTTAATGAAAATATTTATGAAATTATGATAATCAGTTAAGTAGAATAATCTAATAATTTTTAATTATGTGATGTATCAAGGAAACGATTGTTTTCGCAAGATTTTGGATGCAAATAACCTTACCTAAAAACAAATTAATACTTATCCCAAAAAGAAAATATTATAAAGGTCATCTGTATAGAGTTTAATGCAAAGGGCTCATATCGGAAGTAATTCAGTGGTCCACCGATTTGTCTGCCCGCATCAAAGGTTGTGGATATGACTTTTTGACTTACGTGTCACAAAATCAGAGGTCTTAAGTCAATGAAACCATAATAATAATAACAATAATAGAGAAAAACAAAATCATTCAAATGCGAGTGTCTCTAAAAGTCTTTAGAGAAGGATGTGATGTGGCTGTATTGCAAGTCACTCATTAAGCAGGTAACATGATTTCATAATATATTTTTGAGAAAATAAAAAAATAGATAAAATTAGAGATTTGCAATGAAAATTAAAAACATAATGAGTAATTTTTATGTCATAGATATTTTTTTAAAAAAATAATCAAAATACCCCTTAAAATTAAATTTATTACAAAACTCTTCAATTCCCTCTTTTTCCATATCGTCTGTTGTTGTCCAGCCTTTTACACCACTCGACATTATCTGAAATGCAGCAAGAGGAATCCGACACGACGATCCTTTGAGGATACAAGCAAGAGGACGCAGAGAGAAGCAAGAAAATTCAGTTCGGGTAAGTTACTTCGTCGATTTTTTTTTGCTATTTTTTACTTTTTTGCTTGTTTTATTGATCGTTTGAAGTGATATTTGCGTTATGAAGAATGAAAATGACGTTTAGATTAGGCATAATTTGAAAAAATAGAGATTTATATACGAAATTAAACATTTGAATTTCTTATGGTTTTGGGCTAGATTTTAGGGATTTTGAATTTGAGATTTTAGTTTCGGATCAATTTTTGTACTTATTCTGTGTTTATGATGCTAAATGAAGTATTATTAGGTTGATTTTGTGGTTTGATGTGTATGAAAGTTGTGAAAACCGATGCTTTTCATCGCGACGAAGACGATGACGAGTGTTGGTTTTAGACTTGACACTCGACATTAAGTGTCGAGTCCTGTCGGAAGCACCAACTGACACTCGTCATCAGGGCATTTTCGTAGACATCGAGTGTCGATTTCGTGAAAACCGACATCACGATGTCTCAAACCATGTCTCTGACACTCGACATATTTGTAATTGGGAATGTCGAGTGTCAGTTTTATGTAAAATGACCTGATGGCGAGTGTCGATTCATGCATCCGATAGGACTCGATACGTTTGTCAGACGAACCAATTTTCACTATCATTGGTGTCGGTTTCCGTGTCAGTTTCTTCGACCAACCGATATTTGATGAAAGTGAAAACAATTTTGTCGATTGTCAGATACGTCAACCGAAGGGTTTTACAATGTCGGATTCTGAATCCGACACTCGACTAGGCCGACATCCGACACAGTCGTATTGTCGGATGTCCGACCGGTATGTCGGATGAAAGAATCCAAAAAAAGTTTAATCCGACAAAAGTTTCGTCGGTTTTTGTTATCGAGCTTTATCGAAAGTGTCGTGTGCCGTCGCGTTTTGTCAAGCGTTTTGACAGTTTGATTATTTTAGCTTTGGTTTTTTGCCTTTTTCTCACTTGACAGTTTGAACGATCAAGGTAAGTAACATCATACATGTACTGTGATTAAAGTGTAACGTGTTCTTAATGAATACCTTGATATGTTAGAAAATATTTTTCTGATATATTATATGGATTATTTTCTGTTTTAGAATATAAATTATGGAATTAGAGTTTTAGCAAAGTTTTTAAATTGATTCTTAAAAAAACCGTTTTTATGTTAAAAATCGTTTTAGTGAAAGGAACTTTTAACAAACTATTTTTATGAAATCAGAATATTTATTAATCCTTTTCTTGACTTTTTTTAGAAGCTTGATATTTTGACGAACTTATTATTATCTACGAAAAGTTATTAGCATATGTACTTTGAGTATCGTGTTATTTGTAATGGTTTTTGAAATGTTTTGACTCATTGTCCATAGTATCTAAATATTGTTATGAATTCTGAACCCAGCTGTGGTATTAGTGTGCACATGACTTTTGGGTCGGGTCACCAGGATTACAGATGACATATTTTTGGGCCGGGTCACCAGGATTACAGGTGACATATTTCTAGGTCGGGTCACCGGGATTACAGGTGGCACTATGTGACATGAGTCGATAAATGTTTCTGATCTTTAATGATTGTGAATGATTTCTTTGATCTTAAATGTTATAAATGCTTATGACTATGTTTTTGTTAATATATGATTTTTGGAATTGAAGTATTAAACTATGAATTTTATGATGTTTTTATAATTGTTTTAAGATACTAAATGGTTGTGTATAGTTTTACTTACCGAGTTGACGGCTCACCCCTCGTCTCTAACATTTTATCAGAGTAGCGCAGCGGAAGAGTGGTTGAGCTTGATGGTTGATGTCGAGACTTTATTTCATTTTTAGAATTATGCAATAAGAAGATCCCCTTTTATTTTAATATTTGTGTCTGAAACTTTAAATTATTAGACTTTGTTTTGACGTAGAGAGATATTAAATTGGTTGTTATGTTCTCTATTTCCTAATAAGAAGACTTATTGAAGTTTTTATTTAGAGGTTTATTGTTAGTAATGTCCAAGCATATTAGCAATACTTGTGTTTCGGTTTTGGAGCGTTACAGTTATGGTATCAGAGCCAGGTTATATGATTCTGTAGACTATAAAATGTCAATCAAAAGTAGTGACTTAGATCGAAGATGATAAGTTTTCTTTAGATCCTAGAAACCTAGAACATTGGGACTCAGGATTAAGGATTGCCTAAAGAGGAGAGACTTTAACACTAGTAATCAGGTAGAAAATAATCAAGCAAAGAAGCCAAAGACTCAAGACTAAGGAACTTGAGATATGCATCAAATTTTAAATATAATCAGGCTAATGACAACCCTACTATTGTATCAAATCTCGAAATATGTCATCTGTAATCCCGATGACCTGGCCCAAAAGTATGTCACCTGTAATCCCGATGACCCGACCCAAAAATATGTCACCTGTAATCCCGATAACCCAGCCCAAAAGTATGTCACCTGTAATCTCGGTGACCCGGCCCAAAAATATGTCACCTGTAATCTCGGTGACCCGGACCAAAAGTCGTGTGCACACTAATACCACAGCTGGGTTCAGAATTCATAACAGTATTCAGATACTATGGACAATGAGTCAAAACATTCAAGAATCATTTCAATAACACGATACTCAAAGTACATATACTAATAACCTTTCGTAGATAATATAAGTTCGTCAAAATATCAAGCTTCTCAAAAAAAGTCAAGAAAAGGATTAATAAATATTCTGATTTTGTAAAAATAGTTTGTTAAATGTTCCTTTCACTAAAACGGTTTTTAACATGAAAACGGTTTTTGAGAATCAATTTGAAAGCTTTGTTAAAACTCTAATTCCGTAATTTATATTCTAAAATGGAAAATAATTCATATAATATATCAGAAAAATACTTTCTAACATATCAAGGCATTCATTAAGAACACGTTACACTTTAATCACAGTATATGTATGATGCTACTTATCGAGTTGATGGCTCACCCCTCGTCTCTAACATTTTATCAGAGTAGCACAGCGGAAGAGTGGTTGGGCTTGATGGTTGATGTCGAGGCTTTATTTCATTTTTGGAAATATGCAATAAGAAGACTTTTTGAAGTTTTTGTTTAGAGGTTTATTGTTAGTAATTTCCAAGCATATTAGCAATATTTGTATTTCAGTTTTGGGGCGTTACAGTTTTGTTTAGAGGAGTAAAAAATTTCTCAAATTTTTTACTCCTCTAGCATATGAAAAAAAATTCTGAAATTCGTATTATCCAAAAACCACAGTATTTTCCAGGACTTCAATAGAAAGTAAAAAAATTTGTAATAAATTGAAATCTTGATCTTTTCTTATGAAATAAAATTGTACACCTTCCTATTTATGTCTATAATGACATATAAAAAGACCAGACTAAAACTCGATTTTTAAGGCTTTTAATAAATTCAAAAATCCTAAACTGTTCCTTAAACCTCTGTAGAAATCTTAGTGTAAGTCTAGGCAACAATAATTTCTAGTAAATAATCATTGTATCAAACTAAGGAGAATATGATCTTACCTTGAAATTCTCTGAGTTTCAAAGCCTCCACCTAGCTTTCACTTTTTAAAACCCTAATTGTGATGTCATAATAATGTTTATATATACTAGATGAGGTGAAAGTGTTTCAAAAGAGATAAAACTCAACCACTATTAATCTCTTTCAATTTAAATCTAATTAAAACTCTTAATTAAAACTCTTTTTTTTATAATTATTATCATTATCCTTGACTAACTCCTATAATGACTTATATAGCCCTATCAAAAAAAATTACGGTTGTTACATTTCTCTTCCCCTTAACAAAATTTCGTCCTCGAAATTTGATGCATACCTCAACTTCCTTAGTCTTGAGTCTTTGGCTTCTTTGCTTGACTATTGTCTACCTGACTACTAGTGTTAAAGTCTCTCCTCTTTAGGCAATCCTTAATCTTGTATCCCAAAGTTCTAGGTTTCTAAGATCTAAAGAAAACTTATCATCTTCGATCTAAGTCACTACTTCCTATTTAGCATTTTATAGTCTACAGAATCATATACCTAAGCTCTGATACCATAACTGTAACGCCTCAAAACCGAAACACAAATATTGCTAATATGCTTGGAAATTACTAACAATAAACCTCTAAACAAAAACTTCAATAAGTCTTCTTATTGCATATTTCAAAAAATAAAATAAAGCCTTCACATCAACCATTAAGCCCAACCACTCTTCCGCTGCGCTACTCTGATAAAATGTTAGAGATAAGAGGTGAGCCGTCAACTCGGTAAGTAAAATCATACACAACCATTTAGTATCTTAAAACAATTATAAAAACATCATAAAATTCATAGTTTAATAATTCAATTCCAAAAATCATATCTTAACAAAAACATAGTCATAAACATTTGTAACATTTAAGATAAAAGAAATCATTCACAATCATTAAAGATCAGAAAACATTTATCGACTCATGTCACATAGTGCCACCCGTAATCCCGGTGACTCGACCCAGAAATATGTCACCTGTAATCCCGGTGACTCGGCCCAAAAATATGTCACCTATAATATCGGTGACCCGGCCAGAAAGTCGTGTGCACACTAATACCACAGCTGGGTTTAGAATTCATAATAGTATTCAGATACTATGGACAATGAGTCAAAATATTTCAAAAACCATTGCAAATAACACGATACTCAAAGTACATATACTAATAACTTTTCATAGATAATAATAAGTTCATCAAAATATCAAGCTTCTTAAAAAAAATAAAGAAAATGATTAATAAATATTTTGATTTTGTAAAAATATTTTGTTAAAAGTTCATTTCACTAAAACGGTTTTTAACATAAAAACGGTTTTTTTTTTAAGAATCAATTTAAAAACTTTGCTAAAACTCTAATTCCATAATTTATATTCTAAAACAGAAAATAATCCATATAATATATAAGAAAAATATTTTCTAATATATCAAGATATTCATTAAGAACACATTACACTTTAATCACAGTACACGTATGATGTTACTTACAGTTTATATTCGAAATTTGAAACCTGGCTCTGATATCATTTCATAACTGTCGCCGCCTGGCCCAATAAGGATATTATCCGCTTTGGCCCACCGGGCTGCATGGTTTTGTTCTCGGGCCATCGGTCTAGCTACCGGCCCATCACAGGCTGCACTAGACTGTTGACCCAGGTATGGCAACCCAAGAGGGGGGGTGAATTGGGTTTTTATTTATCAAAACGGATTTAGAAAACTTTTCTTGAAAGATCAAAATTAGTTCACTCTTTCTTTGAAAATAAAGGTGAAGAAGATGAAATTAGAATTTATCAAAGATGCAATCAAAAGAATAATAATGATGAACAATCACAAGTGCAAGTAAATGTAAAGAGGAAAGGGATAGAGAGAGTGCAAACTCAGTTTACGTGGTTCGGCAAACCTTGCCTACGTCCACGGGTTCCTAGCTCCACGAGCTAAGCTTTCCACTAAGTTGTAGAAATCTTTACAACTTGCTTGATGAACAACCTCACCAAGACTTTTTCTTTCAACTCTTGATGACACCACACCAAGAGTTCTTCTTGATTAACAACCTCACCAAGGCAACTTCCTTCAACTCTTGATAACACCACACCAAGAGTTCTTCTTTATGAACAACCTCACCAAGGCAACTTCCTTCAACTCTTGATAACACCACACCAATAGTTCTTCTTGATGAACAACCTCACCAAGGCAACTTTTTTCAACTCTTGATAACACCACACCAAGAGTTCTTCTTGATGAACAACCTCACCAAGGCAACTTCCTTCAACTCTTGATAACAATACACCAAGAGTTCTTCTTGATGAACAACCTCACTAAGGCAATTTTCTTCAACCCTTGATAACACCACACCAAGAGTTCTTCTTGATGAACAACCTCACCAAGGCAACTTCCTTCAACTCTTGATAACACCACACCAAGAGTTCTTCTTGATGACCAACCTCACCAAGGCAACTTCCTTCAACCCTTGATAACACCACACCAAGAGTTCTTCTTGATGAACAACCTCACCAAGGCAACTCCCTTCAACTCTTGATAACACACAAAAAGAGTTCTCTCAAGGATAACTATTATCCTTTACAATAATATCTCACTCTCACCACAATACAAGAACAAAGATAATTTTTACAACAACAGTATAACTCTCTTCAAAGAGTAGATAAATAATATAAAAGCTCTCTAGACTTGATATTTCTCTTGCTTTTTGCTTGATAAAATGCTTCTCTTGCACTTGTTGAATGCATGGGAGAATGGCTCCTTTTATAGGCAAATGAGATGAACTTAATCAAGTGAAGACACCATCTCCAAATTTTCTGCCCACCATAAAAACCGTAATCTTGTCTGCCATTTTTGTCAATGTTCCGTTTGACATTTGAAAATATATAAAACATAAAAGATTTGCACATTTGAATAAGCTTTCCAACGCATCAAGAATCAAGTCATTTGGATATCTTTAGCTCAAGATATGGCCAAAACACCATTCGGTGCTCATGTGACTTGATTTTTCTTTCTTGTGTCAGTCCACCAAATTGAATGATAATTCTGTCAGCCTTCCGTTTGAAATTTGAATTTCTTCAAAACATGAAAGATCTTCATATTTGAATAAGATTTCCAAAAAATTAAGAATCAAAGTATTTGGATATCTCTATCTTAAGATATGGCCAAAAAACCATTCGGTGCTCATGTGAGTTGATTTTTCTTCTTTGTGTCAGTCCACCGAATTGCATGTCATTATGTCGGCCTTCTGTTTGAAATTTGAATTTTTTCAAAACATATGAAATGTTCTTCATTAAGTCATCTTTCCAATGCCACAAGAATCAAGTCATTTTGATTTTTCTAGCTCAAGATATGTCCAAAGGAGTATTCGGTGCTCATGTCAGCTGCTTCCATTTGTCTTTCAACTTGCATGATGATTTGGACAACCTTGCACTTGAAATTTGAATTTCATTAAAACATATGAAATGTTATAAATTGAGTAAGCTTTCCAAAGGCTCAAGAATCATATCATTTTGATATTTGTAGAGATATATATGACCAATTGATTGAACATTACTCATGTGTCACATTCCTTGAGTCAATCCTTGTTCTTAAGCTTTGGTGCCTTTAACATGTAGTCTTCTCCGTAGCTTCAACACTTCATTTTAATAAGCCTCTTCTTGATTTTACAATTATTTCAATGATCTTAATCTTTCACATAAATAAACATGTTAGTAAATCTCAATTAATCAATGTGTATTGTTATCATCAAAATTATCATGTAGCCTTAGGGCTAACAATCTCCCCCTTTTTGCTGATGACAAACCATTGATTGCTTTAAAATATAATCTAAAATCAAGAATGAAAATAAAATCAAGAATAAACAAAAAATTGGCACTTGTTATGAATATAAGCAATCCAACCATTTCTCCCCCTTTTGTTATCATCAAAAAGATGTAATCAAATTAACTACTCCCCCTAAATATATTCTCCCCCTTAACATATGCTACCATGCAAAGATTATCATATAAAAGCAAAATTAAGTATATCCAATATGTCTAATTCTTTTCTAATTATGCAAAATCTATCTTGACTAAGGGGTTTATTTGTTGAAAAAAAAATTTTTGTTTAAAAAAGTTCTCACTTGTTTTTCAAATTGACAAGCATCACAAATCTTGTTATTTTCAAATTTTATTTTTTGAAGACCATCAACAAATCATTTTTAGAAATTTTTGAAATTGTGTCCATGCTAGCATGACCTAACCTTCTATGCCATAACCAAGTATCATGATTAACAATGAAACAATTTTCTACATGATCATTAACATCAATATCAATTGTATATTACCAACAAATAATGTCTTATTGTTACTAACATCCTTAATCACACATCTATTAGGCTCTAAAGCAACAAAATACCCTTTATCACACAATTGACTAATGCTAATCAAATCATGTTTCAAACCATGAACAAGCAAAACATCTTTAATAATAGGTGAAGAAGGATTACCAATATCACCATGTCCGATTACCCTTCCTTTGGCATTATCACCGAAGGTCACATATCCTCCTTTCTTCATGATTACTCTTGAAAATTTGGAGGCATCTCCGGTCATATGCCTTGAGCATCCACTATCTAAGTACCACTTGTGTTTGCCACTCCTTTTTCTCTACAATCAACGTTCAAGGAGTAACTTTTTGGTACCCAAAAGTTCTTGGGTCCTTGGGGGTTAATTATGATACTTTTTGGAACCCATATTTGTTTCAAATTAGGATTTCTTTTAATGGAGCAAGAATGCACATTGTGTCCTTTTCTTCCACAAAAAGTACATGAATGATTAGGATTATTCCTAAAAGATGCATGAGCAAAATAATTTTTAAAATACTTTTGATTTTTATGAGTTTTATATCCTAAGCCTCTTTTATCAAAAACACACCTTTGGTTTTGTAACATAGAATTCAAAATTTTTGTGCTTTTTGTAAAACTATCAACAATATTTCTTAAGTCATTATTTTCCTTTTTCAAATTAACATTTTCTTTCTCTAATTTATCAAATCCTTTTGTTTTAAAATCTCATTTTCAGTTTTTAAAAAATGCATTTGACTTTCCAAACTTTCAAAATCTTTTTGCTTTAAAATTTCATTTTCATTTTCTAAAGCTTCAGTTATTTCCACTAACTCTTCTAATTGAGATAACATGATTTTTGACTTCTTTTTGAAAGCATTGATTTTTGAATTTTGCTTATCAACTTGAACATGTAAATTTTGGAATGCTTCAAGTAATTCATCATATGAAAGTTTAGACATAGTTTAGAACACTACCTAATAACTTCGCTTAAAGCCATTGGGGGTGAAAAAAGGCCACGATGTTGCCACTTCGCAATCTTCTTCTTCGGTGGAGCTAGCTTCCCTATCATCCCAATTTGTGGCTTTCATTGCTTTGGATTTCTTGTTTTGACTCTTGAAGTAAGGACAATCCATCTTTACATGTCCCGGTTTCTTGCACTCATAGCAATGACTTGATCATTTTTCTTATCTTGCTTTGAGCTTTGCCCTTTGTACTCCCTTCTAGAATTCTTCTTGATTCCTTGGTTTCTTCTAATCATCCTTTTTAGCTTTCTTGTGATGGATGCAAGATCTTCATCGTCTCCTTCATCGTCGGACTCATCATCTTCTTTTGTTGAAGATTTGAAAGCGATATTTTTCTTTTTCTTAAAATCTTCTTCATTCTCCTTCAAGGTGATTTCATGAGTCATGAGAGAACCCATAAGTTCTTCTAATGGTAGTTTGGTGAGGTCCTTTGCTTCTTGAATTGCCGTCACCTTTGGCTCCCAAGATTTTGGTAGACACTAAGAATCTTTCTCACCATTTCAACATTAGAATAAGATTTACCAAGAGATTTCAAACTATTAATAATATCCGTAAATCTAGTAAACATTTCAGAAATTGATTCCTCCGATTTCATCTTAAAAAGCTCATAACTATGAACTTGCATACTAATTTTAGATTCTTTAATTTGACTAGTTCCTTCATGAGTTACTTCAAGTGTGTGCCATATTTCTTGTGCCGTAGAACAAGTAGATATTCTAATAAACTCATTTCTATCTAGAGCACAATATAACACATTCATAGCTTTAGCATTCAAACTCAATTTCTTTTTAACATCTTTACTAAACTCTTTAGGTTCTTTAAGCATGCATTCCCCATTTTTAATTATGGTAGGAACAAAAGGTCCTTCCAAAATAATAGACCACAAATCATAATCAAAGGATTTCAAGAAAATACTCATTCTAGTTTTCCAATAAGAGTAATCACTTCCATTAAAAAATGAAGGTCTAGAGATAGAAAGTCCCTCAACATATGAAGTTGAATTAAAAGTAGCCATAGCTCAAAATCGGTTAAGATTTAAAAAATTGAGCAACCTTGCTCTGATACCACTTGTTGACCCAGGTATGGCAACCCAAGAGGGGGGGTGAATTGGGTTTTTATTTATCAATACGGAATTAGAAAACTTTTCTTGAAAGATCAAAATTATTTAACCCTTTCTTTGAGAATAAAGGTGAAGAAGATGAAAATAGAATGCAATCAATAGAATAGCAATATAGAACAATCACAAGTGCAAGTAAATGTAAAGAGCATAGGGATAGAGAGAGTGCAAACTCAATTTACGTGGGTCGGCAAACCTTGCCTACGTCCACGGGCTCCTAGCTCCACGAGCTAAGCTTTCCACTAAGTTGTAGAAATCTTTACAACTTGCTTGCTGAACAACCTCACCAAGACTTTTTCTTTCAACCCTTGATAACACCACACCAAGAGTTCTTCTTGATGAACAACCTCACCAAGGCAACTTCCTTCAACCCTTGATAACACCACACCAAGAGTTCTGCTTGATGAACAACCTCACCAAGGCAACTTCCTTCAACTCTTGATAACACACAACAAGAGTTCTCTCAAGGATAACTATTATCCTTTACAATAATATCTCACTCTCACCACAATACAAGAACAAAGATAATTTTTACAACAAAAGTATAACTCTCTTCAAAGAGTATATAAATAATATAAAATCTCTCTAGACTTGATATTTCTCTTGCTTTTTGCTTGATAAAATGCTTCTCTTGCACTTGTTGAATGCATGGGAGAATGGCTCTTTTTATAGGCAAATGAGATGAACTTAATCAAGTGAAGACACCATCTCCAAATTTTCTGCCCACCATAAAAACCGTAATCTTGTCTGCCATTTTTGTCAATGTTTCGTTTGAAATTTGAAAATATGTAAAACATAAAAGATCTGGAATTTGAATAAGCTTTCCAACGCATCAAGAACCAAGTCATTTGAATATTTGTAGCTCAAGATATGGCCAAAACACCATTCACCGCTCATGTGAATTGATTTTTCTTCCATGTGTCAGTCCACCGACTTGCATGTGTATTATGTCGGCCTTCCGTTTGAAATTTGAAATTTTCTTCAACATAAAAAGAATCTTCATATTTGAAATAGCTTTCCAAAACATTAAGAATTCAAAGAATTTGGATCTACTCTATCTTAAGATAATGGCCAAAACCATTTTGGTGCTCATGTGAGTTGATTTTTCTTCTCTGTTCCAGTCCACCGAATTGCTGTCAATTATGTCAGCCTTCTGTTTGAAATTTGAATTTTTTCAAAACATATGAAATGTTCCTCATTAAGTCATCTTTCCAATGTCGCAAGAATCAAGTCATTGTGATTTTTCTAGCTCAAGATATGTCCAAAGGAGTATTCGGTGCTCATGTCAGCTGCTTTCATTTGTCTTCCAACTTGCATAATGATTTGGACAACCTTGCACTTGAAATTTGAATTTCATTAAAACATATGAAATGTTTAAATTGAGTAATCTTTCTAAAGGCTCAAGAATCACGTCATTTGAATATTTGTAGAGATATATATGACCAATTGATTGAACATTGCTCATGTGTCACATTCCTTGAGTCAATCCTTGTTCTTAAACTTTGGTGCCTTTAACATGTAGTCTTCTCCTTAGCTTCAACACTTCATTTTAATAAGACTCTTCTTGATTTTAAAATTATTTCAATGATCTTACTCTTGCACATAAATAAACATGTTAGTAAATCTCAATTAATCAATGTGTATTGTTATCATCAAAATTATCATGTAGCCTTAGGGCTAACATTCTAGACTTGCCTAAGGCTTGATTTGTGTTCCCTTAAGTCCTTAAAGGGCTTTGACCTAGTGACAAAGTCACGAAATGCTCTAGCAAAATGAAAGCCCCATCTATAAATGCTTTATTTGGTCAATGAATAATGCAACTATCAGTTTCACCACAACAGGTGTTGCATGGCCCAAATTCTAAAGTCAGTGTCGTCAATGTCAAAAGAGCATTCGGTTAGTGCTATAGACTATTTATTAAATATCCTTGAGTTTAATGATTGCACTTCAAGTTCTATAAAAATTAATAATATTATGGAGGTTATAGTCTCTATGTGGAAGCTTCTCTCCAGGTGCTTTCAAGGAAAATGCTCCTTGTCCAAGTGTTGTCACCAACTCCTTTACAAGCTTTGAGGTGTCTCCTAGAAGAAATATTTTATATTCCAAGTGGCTTTATGGGCTCTAGGTGTCATTATCGGGCTTTATTGCATGTAATGTGGTGTCATTCCAACACATGCATGGTAAAACTTGTAAAAGAGTCACTACTATAAATACACTCCTTTGCTACGAATGACCATTTGAACAAACTCAAACCCTAAGACTCAAAGATCCTGACTCCCTATTTTCTCCCTATTAGCCATCTATTTCTCCTTTCCCTCTCCATATCTTAGTCTCTGACTTATGTGTCAAAGGATTATCGTTAGCAACACCAATAACGCATCTGATCTTTGTTTTCTCTTTATGAACAACTTAATTACATTGTTGGACTCTTGGTTAACCAAAGTGCAATTGCCAATCTTGACGAACACGTGACCTAAGATTTCCTATTTTCACCATCATTCTCCATCTCTTCCCCATTTTCCTCTTGTTGAGTTAGATTTTCCACACTAAAAAAAGGGAGTTCAAGGTGGATTGAAGAATCTACAAAGGAAACCAAAATGTAAAATGTTAAACCAAGGTACCTTTTTACCAACTTCAAGAGATGATAAGAGCTCTTTGAATCTGTTACAATTCTCCAATATAATAATATGTTTAATTAGAGATTGAAACATATTTATGTGATTAAAATAAAGGCCGCAAGTTTTTCAGAGAATTCTTTATTCAACAATTCAATGTTGGCTTGGTGGGCCACAAAACTGATTGAAGTGATGGCATTAATTGGAAACAATTGGAGATGCATGAATTAGGAACTCAATATAATAAAGTTTGGCCACAAACCATTTCACTCAACGAGGCAAAAAATTGCTCTAAAAAGCGCCATTTTCTTCAAGTTAAAATTCACTTGGTGGATATTGAATCAAGTGAAGCTATATGTGTCGAATGGAAGCAACTGAAGGTGCTCGCTTTTAAAGATTAAATTAATGGAAATTAGATTGAAATGACTTTCATGCAAGGGGACCTTAGAGGGTGTTTTAAGGCTTTCCTAAATTGATAAAGAAATCAAAGCTAGGCATGGGAAGCATTAAGTGTTATAAGTATATGGCAACGACATAGTTCAATGAGTTCCCAAACTTTTCAACTTCCTTGTATGACGTTGGCCTTTGGTAAGTATTAAATGAACATGACTCTCTTGATTAATAGCAAATGAAAGAGATTTAGATATATGTGGAAATTATTTAAGAATTCTTTTCCCAAGAAGTCAAGTTCCAATCAAATACTAATATTTTGCATTGG